>JAJJWW010004462.1:0-65359 GCA_023531295.1 Papaver armeniacum
ACTCCGTTTGATCACAGCATTAAGCTTAGTCTTATCATGCATCAAGATTCCCGATTCAACGTGCCACACAGCAACTTGAATCAAGCCCAATTGCTATCGTGATTCAAGATTGAATCAAAAAAAAACGCCAACTGATTTAACGCATAAGATTGGAACCGTTAAATTATAAGATTTAAAGAAAAATTTGATGGTTGAGTAATACAAGCGTTTAATGGTTGGGCTCAAATAATATAAGAGCATCTCCAATGGTAATTTATGTGGAAGTTTTTTTCTATGATGTGAGATTAAAATCTCCTTAACATGAGGTGAATAAAAACCATCTTCAGTCATGATTATCTTTATTTTTGTTGGGAACTTTTAAACCATTGGATAAAATTGGTTATTGGATTATATAGTTATAGTTATAGATAATCACGACTAGGTTTTCTACATCCTTTAAGGGAACCTTTGAAACGCGAGGATGGGCTAGAGGATGTAAAATCTAACAGGAGTTGCTACATAATCCTCACATCCTCTCTTAATATTTTTATTTGGAGATGATTTTTAGAAAATAAGCATAAATCCTATATGGATGTTAAATATAAATATCACAATGTCCCGTTGGAGATGCTCTAAGCATTAAATTTTTATTTAAATATTAAAATCCAACGACTTAGATTTAAAGCGCCAGATGGTTTGATACAAATAGTAAATTTCTCATTGCGAAAACCATTTGGCGCCTCAAATTTGAATCAAGCTTGCTCGACCCTTAAGTTAAATCAGCACTTTAGACAACGTTATTAGCGCTGAATCTTGAATCTTGACACAATATTAGACTAAGATTTAAGCCAATACTTACTCCCTCCATCTAAGTTACAAATGCGGAATTTTAAATTTCCAACTAGATAAGCGGAATATCAGTTAAAAGGTGGCTTTTCATATATAAATGATGCATAAGTATCATCAAAATTAGTTTAACGAGTCTATTTATCAGGAATGACTAAATGTAAATTAATAAAAAGAATTGAAATTTGTGGAATCTTGATCTTGATCCAAGGAATTTGAATTGTCGTCTTATAACTTAGATGGATGGAGTACCTTCTTACAACTTAGATGGATAGACTCCTACCATTTTTTGGGAAATTAATAAAGTAACCAACTTTTGAACCCCTAATGAATATATTGGTCGTTTGTTTGAGCAATTAAATGAAATGGCATTTCAATTAGTTTCCATCAGGGCCCATCGAAATAGTAAAACAAAAATAGACTTGGTAGAATTTCATATTGAACTGCTACCATAGTTCTATAGTGTCCTAAAGTAAAAATATTCTTCTTTTCTCCATTCTCAATATTCTTCTTTTTGATTTTCATTAGGGTTTATAAAATTGAATTTTTAAATGTCAATTATGGTTAAAATTAAAACCAAAATAATAAATCTGAAACTTTCATTCCATCAAATTCTAATTGAATATATCGTTGGAGTGGTGGTGGTCTGAGATTCAAAAGGTTTTGGATCTCTTTATGACGAACCCATGCACTTGAATCCGCCTATCCAAAAAATTTCAATTCAAATATGTAAACATATTTTCTCTCGTTATAATACATTTACTCTGAATTCATTAGATTCGTTATAATTTGATTGATTTAATTCCTAGTATGTGATATTATCTTTTATTTTGCAATTGAATGTTGATTTGATGGTGTTGTTGCTGGTAGTTCTATTGGTCGAGGTGAAATTGACGGAGTTAACTGTGTAGAGGTTGACTTATCTCAAGTATGAGCTATACGAAAGAAAAAAGAAAAAGAAAAATCTCCTCGGATCTAAAGGGTTTTGATTGTGATTTTAACATAGATTTATTTAATTTTGTTTTTTTAGGCTTACCTTTAGATGGGTTTTAGTCACTTAATTTTGTTGAATCAACAATAAGTAAAGACATATCGGTAACAATATTTCGAACTTAAGGTTCTTTATTTTGGGAGAAAAACATGATGTGGGGGGAAAACATGAGACTGGGTGCAACTTGGTATAAGAAATGTTTAACTAGGTCCCACCTTGTCAATCATTGTGGGACGAACTCAACGAGCCAAAAATCACTCAATTCAGTTGTATAACGACGAAGTTATGAGTAATGTTAGTATCTTGTTTAGAAAAGACAAAGGATCCTAAAAAAAATTATTTTTCATAGTTCGCGAACTCAAAAACTACGATTTGCGAACTAAACCTAAAAGACGTGGATGAAGTCTATTTTAGTCAGGTTTTGAAATTTCTACACCCAGTCAAGGTGGCTACACTTTCACATGCAACTTATTGCAATATTTGACTAGTTTCTCAACCTTGTGATATTTTCGCTCCTTCCTAAGCCAAGTTATAATTAATCTTACTTTATTATAGACAGTTACAAATTGAGTAAATAGAATTTATGCTAGTAATTATTTATTTAACTGTTTAAATAATATTGTGCAACTTAGTAAAAACTCCAATGTAAGAAAACCTAGTACACCACCAAATTTTTTGTTCGTGAACTTGTACTAACAATTACTTGCATAATCAATAAGTATATATCAACATAAATGATCCTTGTACCTAATTTTAAAACAAGGTCAACCTAGTATGTATCTGAATTGCAAGAACCGAATTCCAACAAAAGCAAGTCTTACAATCTATATTTAAAGACACGAATTCACCAGAACAAGTGTTGTAGGTTCTATACAGTTTGAGCTAAAAAAATGTCGAGGTTGATTAACGTACTGCTTTTTATATTTTAATTATAAAGATAAATGAAATGACAGTTTGAGATAAAATCACTCGGTTCAGTTGAACTAAAATCACTTGTTCAACTGAATAAACCACCAGAAATTTTGTTACTGAGGAAGCTACAATCTTTTAAAAAACACCGGGACTTCGTCCAGGTGAATCGTATTATATTAAACCGCTACAAACACTGGACTACTATAAGACTTCATACTGGAATGTTGTTGAGACTAAATTAACTCTCCGAGAAATTAATCTTTAGTCGTGCTCCTTACTTATCTTTATTCCCCTATCTGACGTTATATACAATCCTAGGAGTTGCTCCAGCCGAAATGAAGACTTTTAATTATTCTGCCTCTAACAGATAGATTACTCATTTCCTTCAGAATATATCCAATCAAGGTAATGGAAATATGTTTTCTTATGAGATATCTTAAAGGATAAATAAGATACCATTTAAGATAACTTACCCACTTCAAAAGGCTATATGGATGCCTAATCAATTTTACTTAACCAGATCAATCTAAGAAAAATCGTGAATATTGTGGAATAACAAAGTATGAGACAAAAAGAACTTTTTAATATTTGTCAATCTTATTTACTGACCAATAGTTCTTGAATAGTCGTATAACAAAAGATACGGATCTTAGAATAGACAAGAATTGCGATGATCAAGATAAGATTCAAGATATATAAAAATATCAGGTGAGAGATAGTCTCGCTGAGCTTCAAGAATCTTTGATTGAAGAGTTCAAATTGTTTTACCATAATACAGTTTCTATATGAATCCTAAGTCTTTAGAGAATGAATCTAGCCGCAACTAGAACCTGGAATATCGAGATTGAGATTCTAGTATGCAGAGAGTCCTCTTTTTATATTGATGAACAAGGATAAGTAGCTTAGACTTAGTCTAATGGTGTCCAAGATTGAATATTTGGACTGTTGAAGTGTCGTTAATTGGAGCACTATTTGCTTGATTCCCAGAGAGTCCATCAATTTGCTTGGATGCAAGATGGAAGCAACCCCGGCACGTCATTAGAAATGGCGTATCCAAAAAGCACCATACGCCATTTGAAATGGAGTTTTGTCACTACTTTTTAGAAATTTAAATATCAATATCATACAGACCGTTGGATTCATAGTTTTATTGGAGATCTAAAGGTTGATAATGAAACGCCATTTCAAATGTCATCTGATGCCATTTCAAATGGCGTTTTTACTTTGAATATTGAGTTTCCACTAAACTTGGTCCTTGGTATTTGATGACGTGGATCCAGCAAGAAGGTTGAATCTTTCCCTTCCACTAGAGTAAGCCTTACAATCGAAGCTAGGTTCATGAACTAGTTTCCATCTTTATGAATTGCTTTGATACCAAGTAAACTCCACTTTCTCAAAATAGATTGATCATAAGCATGTGAGAAGTTTACATGCAATTACAAAGAAGAATGTGCACCCGCATATTTATCGATATAAGCATATGTGCAAAAAGAGTTAGCCCAATGACAATGGTTAAATTGTCCTGAAAACACCAAGCGATATTGGAGTCGATTACTCTCCAAGGAAAAACCACTTCGTGAACCGGCAAAATAGTTTGTGAATAATATTATCGGTGCGGAGTTCGGGAAATTTTTATATCTACAAGTTTTCAAACTGTCTAAATCATTTTGTGTACATGATCATTTAGAAAATGTGTCCATGAACCTCTTAAAATCAACCAGTTCGCGTACTTGAGGATTTCAAAGTGTCCAGGAACTTCTTAAAATCAACTAGTTTGCGAGCTGACCAAATCAGTCTGTCTATATAAGTTAACAAGAGATCTTATTCACCCAAGTATATATCATAGTTCATGTATTAACGAAATGACCAAATATATAAGTTAACAAGAGATCTTATTCACCCAAGTATATATCATAGTTCATGTATTAACGAAATCAGTTTGTGAACATGAATGTAACTTGATGTCTCCTAGGATCTTCTTACACAATTATTATTTATTGAACATTAAATTATCCTCAACCTATTAAGCAATAAGTCCTTTAAACATCCGCTGCTTGAATTTATATTTCGAGATTTATCAAGTGCTAGTTTGAACTCAAAATTTCTTATTTGTAATTTTCATCATAATACTAAAGACATACGACATTATCACAGTACATAAATGATAGAAATTATTAAATAGAGTAGTTAGTTTTCATATGTCTTTCTTAATCAAATAAATTCGTCTACAAGCTTGACTTACCAAAACTTATGAGTTTGACCGAGCAATACTCTAACAAGGTTCTAACTGGGGAAAGCAAACTTATTTTCATCTAAGGAAAGACCTTGTTCTAAGAAATGTTAAGATTGCTTGGTGTTAGAGCATAGCTCGGTTGAACCCACCAAGCGTTGGTATGTCAAGTTTGGTTGTCATATTTTAGTGAATCAAAACTCATCTAAGAGTCGCTTGATTATGTACTAGATACAACTTCGTATAGGTTAGACTAGAAAGTCTAGGATTATGACACACACAAGTATTACTCGAAGACCGAAGAATGTGAAGAAGTAACAAGCTACAACGACGACATCATCCTTCCTCTTGAGGTTAGTAATATTGACTTGAACTGTTTCATTCTTAACGTATCTTTCAAATCGTGCTATATTGAAAACATAACTACGAAGATGTGAATGATTATACTCTAATAGTGTTAAGGAATTAGAATACGAAGTATAACGCTTATCTTTTAAACTTCGTATATATGACATCGACATAATCGTCTGAATGCTATTGTGATTATGTGTATGGGTAAAGGTGAAGATTTCATCCTAGGAAATAATGTTTATATTTGTTTAAAGGAAGTACATTCATGAACTTGTTTTATGAATCTAAAGGTAAATCGCTAGGCTTATTGGTATTGTTATTCATTGCATATCTTTGGATTACCAATATGTGTGAGTTAGTAGAACCGATCATAACTTGTTATGTATCTTGGTATAACTAATCACGGTGCCTGACTTATAATTTGGTATGACTGGTTGATCGACTAGGATCCAACTAGAATCGGATTTATTCGATTGATTAGTTGCGTGAGATCGGCATCTCTTTATAGTTCCTTGATTTGGTTATATATTGATTGATTGAAAATCTAAACTATGCTACTTCGGTAGTTGTTGGATAGATTGATCTAACCAGGCAAAGGAGTTTATTAGTTTAAACGGAAGATCCTTTGCATATGACTTGAGATATGGAAAGAATCAATAGAGTTGTTACCAAACAGATTTGTTGTTCCTTTACTGTTTGGAATTCGATCGAAAGGAATTGTTCCATTGCGTGCACTTATTGAATGTCGGAAGCGCAGGGATACTGAAGAAACTAAGTGAACTAGGTTTAGTTGCTTGGTCTCCACTATACAAAGTTTTGGTTTAGATTTTGTATAGCGGCTTAATTCTGAGAGTATTCAATTCTGGACTTGGTCCCGGGGTTTTTCTGCATTTGCGGTTTCCTCGTTAACAAAATATTGCTGTGTCATTTACTTTTTTATTTCCGCAATTATAATTGTTTATTATAATTAAAAGTAAAATACACAAACGTTAACTCCGTATTACTTGATAGTGATCCTATAGAGTTTGGTTAAGTCTGAACCTATTATCAAGTAATCACACTTTGATTGTTGTATTGTCTCGATCTCGTATCCATAGACGATCACACAATGTGTAAATACCGATTTGTCGTATTGTCTCGAATTTGTCCATAGACAATCACTTTCGGTAAGAGGACTTATAGGTGGATAATTTAAAGATTGTGGTGTATTTGGGTACCCTCGTCTTTTCACTTGGGATCAAAGTAATTTGTGAATATGGAACTACTTTACGAACTTGATTTGAATGCAAGCAACCTAACCTTGTTCATTCACTATATAAAGAGAATTCATGTAGCTAAATAAATCATCTGTTAGAAAATTGTTGTGATGCATAAGGTTGTTTTCCACTACAGTTGTTCTTCATCTGTTACATAACTTGTATCTAAGTGATTATAATTATCCTTGTTTATTCTAAGAACCTTATTTTCTGTTATAAGGTCATTCAAGGATTATTCATCATAAATCATAGATTAAATATATTTCATTTTAAGATCGTATTTCATCGGTAGTTGGTCGAGATCTAAATCGGAAAGAAAACTTCATGTAAGGTGTCCCACAAAAAAATTAAGAGATATCTATGAAGTTTTTCTAGTTGATTTTTTTGTAGAATTAATTAGTATCTCTATAAATCTTGGAGAGTACATAAACCTTAATTCTGTAAGTTTATCTTGATATCTACCTTTTATTTCGTAGTTCTTCAAAGCAAACACAAGATTTCCAAAACCTTGAATCATATTTAAAGTAAAATCAAATAGGTGTCCTGTTGGAAGCGGGGTAGTTTAAATCTTCACTGCAGTTGGACCAACTTCCTGGCCTGTAAAAGACGGCATCTAGGGAATCGGGTGCTTAGGGTCTTATGATATCCAACAAACGTAAGGAGCACGACTAGAGATAAATTTCTCAGAGGATTAGATCGGTATAAACTACATTCTGGTCCGAAGTCTAATACTAGGTTAGTATTTGTAGCAGGTTAATACAATGTGTTTTTTGAACTGGAAGAGGTCCCAGAGTTATTCTGGTATAGTTTTCCTCGTTAACAAATTCTCCATGTCTTGTTTTACTTTTTATTTTCACACCATGAGATCATGTTATTTATATTTAAAAGCAAGTGATTCGATAATCAACTTTGCAGAATTCGGTTCTTGAAAAATTAAACAAACAAGACTTGTTCTTGTTGGAATTCGGATCTTTAAATAGATCAATCTATGTTGTCCTTGGATATTGATTTTTGAGATGGTCCAAAGAATTTGTCTTATGGATTTACGAACAAAAATTGGTGTATACTTGGTATCCTTTCCTTTTCAGTTTAGTCAAAATTTGGTCCGGAAAGCGGTCGCGCTGCTGGCAATTAAACGGTCAACTGTGGGAATACTGACTGGCAGTTTGGTTGTCATTATTAGAGCATCACACGACCAAATCCAAAAATATTGGTATGTCAAGCTTGTTTCAATATTAGATGACCAAAAATATTTATTGATTTATTGTCTACTAGCGTCAGTCTCGTACGAGGATTAAATTTAGGTACCTGAGCATCAGAAATAACCGAATACCCTTACAGATTGATGACTGAAGAAAAATGAAGACATCGACAAGAACTTCGTTAACAAAGGTATGTGAATACTAACTATCATATTTACTCACTATTTCTACAATTTTATCTTCAAAGACAACATTATATCTCTTTAGTATATGATTAGTTACAAGGAAAACGTTTCGAGTTCAAACTTGTGCTTGCCTAATATCGAAACACAAACTCAAGCATTGGATGTACATCAAATTTATTTCATTTGAGGTTGATGAAAATTGTTATTGTTCAACAAACTATGTTTGCAAAAGAATATCACAAAAATATCAACTTTTAGTAGAGTAAGCGAACTGAAAATGGTGGTTCACGAATTGTGCACAAAACTTGATATTAATGAACTCCAAAGTGCAACAAAGTTCACGAACTGATTTCCTCTAGTTCGCGAACTATATAACTTTACACCATGTTGTTGGACTCGTGAATATGTATTGAGTTGGCGAACTGAATTTTTTAGTTCGTGAATCTTACACTTTTCGATATGTTCATGTCTTCCTGAACTACCCAAATATCTTGAGTTTGCAAATTAAGTTTTTAGTTCGTGAGCTGCACCGGATTTTGGGTGTTACGAAACTCCGACTTTGCTTTTTGGTTCACTAATTATATTAGTTAACTCGTGAGCCAACTTTTTGTGCACTATCCTTAATTGACAAATACGCATGTGTACATTCTTCGTTGTATTACAAGGCAAACTTCTTACATGCTTACATGGTTTTCATTCTTAATTTGGATTATTTTGTATTGAGAAGTTCAAGTTTGCTTGGAATCAAAGTAATTCGTAAGTATAGGAACTAGTACACGAACTTGCTTTGAATGCGAAAAATAGTTGCTTGAACTTTAAGCAGTCTAGATTATTCATCATTATAAAATATGAGACTTTCTGCAACTAAGATTCCCAATCCATGAATAATATACGCATCGTGTTGCTGCATGAGTCGTCCTCCAAAGATTTATGTTACTACTTTCAAGATTTCAGTTGGGATTCTTGAAGTCTATTGATACTACATTTACCTAGTATATCTTTTTACCCGGAATCATACCTTGTTCATCGTAGTTCTTGTATATTCTAAAGGTATGTCTCTTATGTTATACGATCATTCAAGAACTATTGATTGAGGCATAAAATTGATAAAATTTTTGAATAGTTCTTCATCTTTGACCTTTGAGGTAGAATCAATTAAGCATCTTTGTAACTGTAAATGACAAAATATAGCCTCTACCCGAGAACTAACAGCTTAAGAGTAATATAGTTGAGATGTGAAATAGGACTCAAGGTCCGATTTCGAAGACCTGAAGAAGATGTCTAAGGATCAAGCCACATGTTTCCAAACACAACAGACACGAAAATAAACACAGAAGACCTAAATCCAAATACAAATCTAAGAAGAATCTCAACGTTATCAGCTGAGTGGAGACCTGAAAAGTTGTATATTGATAACAAAAAGTTGACCCTGGTCCGAATATGCGCAAGGAGGGAAAATGTTATTGGTCCCTACCCCACGTGCTTAGTCATTTTACATGTAATCTTCATAAGGAATGAACTGAAGCCCAAAAGGTCTAAAATATCCAACAATGGACAAGCCTCATCCGAGATAAATGAACAAGATGAGTATAATGAAAAAGTCTTATAAGACTAAGTCTAAATAGAGTAACTGAACTCTGTACGGAAAGAAGTCGATGAGGCTTTCCCAAATGCGATCGATCAAAATTCTAATTTAGATTGAGTACTAAAACCATATGATCACCACAACTGATCAAAAATTCCTAACAAATAGAACCCATAAATGCTTTGCAAGAATAAAATAGGCGAAAGGAGTTGAAAGAGTGCAAAAGTAACAACATACAAAGAAGCAATGTAATAAAGGTGATAAACATGAGCATCAGAGGAAACTAAAGAGATTGAGAGAAAGATCTCTATTGCATTGTGTTATTATATTGAAAAAGACATAGTACATAAACAAAGATTACAACAAGAAGAAAGGAAACAAAATATACAAAAGATACGTACAATATTATGACAACACCAAAATATATATGCAGTTAAAGAGAAGATATGAAAAGATACTATAGTATCTCGTAACACACCCCCCCGGACTCAAAATGGTCTTGAACTCATCTTGAGTCCGGAAAGCAAGAACTTTAGTCGAGGAGCAGGATGTGACTTGGTGAATAAACCGCCAATTGAAATTTTGAGCTTACGTGAGGAAGAGTAATTGTTCCACGCTTAAAGTGATGTCTTGTAAAGTGACAAATAATCTCTATATGCTTAGTTCTTTCATGAAAAACATCATTATGAGTAATTTGAATTGCAGCTTTGTTGTTACAAAATAGAAGTGTTGGCGTAGAAATGACAACTCCCATGTGACCATGTCACTGAGTAACCATCGAAGCCATATGATCACAGAAGTAGTATGAGATAGAGCTCGATATTCTGCTTCAGCACTTGAACGAGATACAACAGTCTGCTTCTTACTTCTCCAAGATATAAGAGAATCTCCCAAGAACAAACAATACCCTGTAATGGATCGCCTATCTGTAACATCCCCTGCTCAATCTGAATCTGAGTATGCTCTAAGAATAAGTTTAGATTTGGATGAGAACTGCAACCCCTGATATAAGGTTCCCTTGAGATAACAAAGTATTCTAAGAACAACAACATAATGAGTAGAACGAGAAGCTGACATGAATTGGCTTACAATATGAACTGCATGACTTATATATCGGGTCGAGAATGGTTAAGTAGTTTAAACTGCCTACCAATTGTCGATATAATGTTGGATTGGATAGAAGCGTTCCATCTGAAGGACCATGTCTGACATTCACTTCAAGTGGAGTGTCTGTAATTTTAGCATCAGTAATTCCAGAGCGTGCAATGATTTCAGATGCATATTTAGCTTGAGAAACGAAATAGCCATCACTGATTTTCCCACCTCAATACCAAGAAAATAACTAAGTGGACCAAGATCCTTCATTTGAAAGCATGTACTTAGATGATTTTTAATATCTCTCGATACCTTCGATGTCACTTGCTAGTGATAACCATATTATCTACGTACAATAGAAGGATAACAATACCTTTGTTTGATGATCATGTAAACATTGTTGAATCGTAGTAACTCTGTGTAAAGCCATATTGAAGAATTGCACTACTGAATTTTTCAAACCAAGCACGAGGTGCTTGTTTCATTCCGTAGAGAGCTCGACGAAGTTTACACACTTGATTTGGAGAATGATCTAATCCAGGAGGAGGAGGCATGTATACTTCTTCTTGCAATTCCCCATTAAAAAATGCATTTTCACATCCATTTGATGAAGATCCCACTATCGAACAAAGCAAGAATCGCAATGAGTGTACGAATAGTTACCATGCGTGCAACAGAGCAAATGTTTCCTCATAGTCTATGCCATATTCTTGAGTATATCCCCCGAGCAACAACACGAGATTTACACCTTTCAAGACTCCCATCTCGACTTGGTTTTGACTTTGTAGACCCATCTGCTTCCAACAATGATTTTCAGGGGGAAGATCTACCATTTCCCATGTACCGACTTCTTTATGTGCAAGTAACTCATCTTTCATTGAATCCTGTCAATCTGGTATAGCTGCAACTTCTCTCGTAGTTTCTTGGTTCATAAATAGACATAATAGTAGATAATGAGCAATGGTAGTCAGAGAACTTAGCTGGAGGTCTTATATTGCGAGGTGGCAATGTGTCAACTTGAGAATCAAAATCTCTTTCCAAGGCAGCATTGTTAGGTGGAGGCATTGAGTGGTCGGACACAACTGGGATCTGATGAGTATCTTCTCAGATGTGAGACAGTTTTATTATTAGACACAGGCACTAGAGATGTATTGGTGTTAACTTCACTAGAAAAGGGATCGTGTAAATGAAGTTCTCAAAATAAGAGGATTTACTATTTGGAAGAGACCAAATGGAACCTTTTCCCAAAATGTTACATGTCTAGAGACTCAAGTTTTCTACTAACAGGATCATAGCAATGATATCCCTTTTGTTCAATACCATAACCAAGAAACACGCATAAAACATTCTTTTTGAGTAAGCTTATTGTGTTCACGCTCGGGAAGGAGAACAAAACACGTTGAACCAAAGATTTTAAGCTCAGAGTAATCAGGTTTCTTACCATAAAGGCATTCTGGTAGGCCTGAAAGATAGTTAAGTTTATGACCTACATGTAATACCGCAAGTGCACGGTGTCTGTTATGAAGCACGGGGCAAATACGAGTCGAACCACAGAGACTTGTGGTGCCGATAAGTGATCAAGGCTTGCTAGATCGAGTTTCTAAGTAATGTATGTAACATAAAATTTGATTGTCGAAGCGATCGAAATGATTGAAGTGACTCAACTAAGGAAAAGAATTAAAATGTGACAATATGGGAAGTACCGTGGTGATGAATCCACCACTTGACTCTATGCTAAGGTCATTCCACTAATGTTGTGTTCTTGTATCTTCCTAAGGATGATCCTAATGAATAATGAATCACTAATCTCATAATTCCCCCTAGTATAGAGTGTCTTATTACAAGACACTCTATCACAAAAGTTCCTTGGTCAATTAACTAAGCATTATTCATATTTCATTAAGCACATACAATCTTCTCTCGAAAGTTTCACATGGAGAATTGGTTAATCTTTCACTCTAATTCTCCCCTAGTATCGGGCCGTCTTCTTACAAAGATGACCCAATCACGAGAGAACCGAGTTACTCACCTAACTAAACTCTTAAGTCTCATTAAGCACAATAATCAAAGAACATCGCAAGAATTAATCAACATATTGTCTAGGGTTTCAACAACACCCTAGCCGATAAATTAAAACAGAAATTAACCTAAATGACCGCATCGGGCTAATCCAGCGTACCTCAAACATCCAAATACACCTTCTATTTATACATGCAAAATCCCCAAAATATCAAACCCTAAGTTTGCTTTAAAATAACAATTAAAGTCATACCCATTTACCCATGCTCGATTCAGTCCTCTCTTGTCAATTCGGCTCGAGGTGATGCTTGCTCCCTCTGCTCACGAAACCCTAACCTAGTTCTCTCTGTGCTCGATCTTAGCTTCTAGGAAGAAGCTATGAACTAGGTAGAGAGACGGTAAGGGATGGTGCATCGTTTGTGGTGATCGTGGTGTCGGGAAGAACGGCAGAGGAGATGGTGGTGGTGATGGCGTTGGCAGAGATGGTCGAGGGGGGAAGAGGAGGTGGAGAGCAGAGCTCTGTCGGGTGGAGAGAAGAGAAGAGAAAATTAGGTTTAGGTTTTGGCTAAGGAGCTTATATAGGTGGTGTGGTGTTGAGCGGGTGCATCAGAGAAATGATGAGACTAGCCTAGCGAGCGTTGGATGAAGCTGGTGCGATCTGAACGGCTCAGGGAGGTAAGCGGTTTTGGCGTGATCTGGTGTAGCACGGGAGCAGCGATCTTCGATGCACGTGGAAGCAGCGACCGCTGGATGAGGGAGAAAGAAATCTCAACGTCTCAGAAGAGACGGGCTCGGATCCGGGTCGTGGGTAGCTTTAGCCCATGTCTTCCTTGTTGTCGCAATTGATTCGCGCGCCGGCTTTGGCTATCCGCTCCATAGATGCTTGACTCCAATTCTTCCTCGCTTTTTGCTCCTTAGTTTCTCCGAGCTTTATTTATTACCTAAAAACACAAAATTAATTAATACAAATATTTATTCTTGAAAACAAGGAAAACACAGAATATGGGATAATATCTGATTTCTAAGCGCAAAAGATGAGTAAAATGCCAATAAAAAGGTGTATAAATATGCACTATTTGGCACTCATCAAATACCCCCAAACCCGAATTTTACTTGTCCTCAAGTGAAAAGTAAATTAGGAAATCCTAACTATACCCCCGTCGCAGGTCTCTCGAATGCATTTAGCGTATGCACTAAGCCTTTAAACCCCTAGGTGTCCCTAGTGGACGAGTTGTAGTCTCGTGAGGGTTTACCAGAGGTGTACCCACAAAACCTTCTCCAACTTCAGAGTGTAAAGAGTCTCAAGCCTCCAAGAAGCTATGAGGACATAGAGTTTCGCATGCTAGTAACAGAAGTTAGAACTATCGAAGAACGCATTCTCATCCTTAAGGCTTTGAGCGAGAAGCAACCATACCATATGAAAGAATTCGGATTCGATTGTGATCATAAGCCTCGACTTCGCCTCACTATTAGGGTTTTATGATAATTGCACTCAAAAAGATCGCTTTTAGTCTCTCATGTGTGCAGGCAGAATAAAGATAGAAATCCCGCACACGTTGTAGGTAAGAAGGATAACCTTCCGAAATAAAAACTGAGACTCCACGAAATGTGGACAAAAAGAATCTTTTGATGATCTCTAAGAAAGGAAATCAACCATTAGCAAGGGGTGGGAGTACTCACTCACTTCTCACCCGATCGGCAATTAATATCACTCTCTCATAAGAAACCATAGAAACGTCTTCACTCTTCGGTCTTCAAATGTTGATGACTTAACTTCTAAACTTCACAAAACTTGACAATTTTTAACTTTTCTACTCAAATTCCTTCTTGTTTGGATTTTCTTTTTCAATTCTTCTTTACCATGGTGGTAGCAAAAATAAACTACAATATTTTTTTTTTTTCGATTTTTTTTTGATTTTTTTGATTTTTTTTTTTTTTATTACAAAAAGTGAAAATAAAAATACAAATAATGAAACAACTAACTCCATGGACAAAGGACTTTATCACTCAATTTTTCCACAACTTGTATTGTCTTGATTTTATAAATTTTATTAATTCTCATCCTATTTTCTTTTTTTTGTTGCACATAAACCTTGGACTATATCAATTTTTCTTTCAATATTCTGATGATGCTCCGTTTGCTGACGATGATGTGTTTCTATGGGTCTTGCTGATTGAGAGAGAGAGAGATGCTAACTGCAAATCGGTATTTAGAAGGAGTTTTCATCTTTAGACGTCACCCTCATGATTGACAAAAACTAGCACTCAAGAGATCAAAAGTAGTGCTAAATTGGTGCGAAGTTGGGTAGCTCACCATTCCTACCCGAATTTACGACGGCGGTG
Source organism: Papaver armeniacum (assembly GCA_023531295.1). Lineage (NCBI taxonomy): Eukaryota > Viridiplantae > Streptophyta > Magnoliopsida > Ranunculales > Papaveraceae > Papaver > Papaver armeniacum. Next base: position 14,995 of record JAJJWW010004462.1, read on the forward strand.
ACACACACTCTAATGACTTTTCTAGAAAGTTGCAAAAATTGAAGGTTGGTGCCTCACTTGATGTAAAATGGGTAGTCTCCACTATGGGTGACCAAACCTAAATCAAACATTGTCCTCAATGTGTCGACAGATAGAAAAATTTAAACAAATACATACCGAGAGAACTATGCCGATAAGAGAAAAGGGAAGAGATTACAGGAATGCCGGGGAGCACGGTTAAGCTTCTTTAGTCAAGGCTAGAATCCAACATTCTCGGCGGAGATCATATCGGATTAACATAATATATGTGCAAGAAGACTCAACCGATTCAAGAAAAGAAAAATTTAACAAGTCCTACAAAAATTTACTAACAATCTAAAGAGTTGCGGTCAACCCAATAGAAAATATGTACATAGAACATGAAAATGGGCTTTGGTTTATGGGAATTTGGTTTATTGGGATTTGGTTTGTATGGGTTTCAATTTGGTTTATGTGGGAATGCAGTTGTGTGGGCTTGACCCGGAGTTTATGAAAATGCACACCCAGATTATGAAAATGCACGGCCAGTATGAACATGTGCAGCCCGGTTGCACACCCCAATAGTGTGGGTTCTAGCCCGGATGATGTGGGCTCGGATGTGTGTATAGCCCAAGAAGTGATGGCTTATGTAATGAAAGTCTGTGAGTGCTAAGCCTAGTAAGTGGGTTTTAGCCTATGCAGCCCAAATTGCTTTCAATTTTGGTTTATTATGGGATGGCTTGGCTCACAGAGCCCAGGTTATGTGGGCTTAAGTCTGTGCAGAAACAGAGCCCAGCTTGGGTGACATGTGCACAGCTCAGAGAAAGGGTACGACCAATTTCAAAGCTGGGCTTACGCTTATAAAGCCCGGTTGATAGTTTTAGCCTAAGCGGCCAGATGGTGTGACTCGGTGAACCTGGGTTCTAGCCCGATTTATGTGGTTTAAATGGTGAGGCACAGGGGCAAGTTATGTGCAGAGTTTGGCAACTCAGGCATTGGCTGTGTGCACAGCCTGGCTAGGCTCAGATTGGCAGCTCACATCACAGCACAAGACAGTTTGTGCAGAGGTTGTGTTGTTGAAAAACAAGATGTAACTCAAGCAAATTCTCGCTAATCAACAAACTTACTCGGACATCACAGGTTCACACAACGATTGTAGCAAATGAAGCTAACATAATAATGGTTTTGCAGAGGTTCGCAGGGCTATGTTGTCACAGATGCTTGCATAATAGTTCAGAGTATCATAAGGTGCAGAGTTCAGCACACTTCATGTATGAACTACACAAATTTAGCAAATGAATAAATGTTGGCACTTTATAAAGATGCTCTGGGATCAACATGGGGTTATATGACTCCAATGCTCACAACTTCAGGTGTCATGGTCTCATCCACACTTGGTTTCCAAGAGGTAGCTTCAACTTGCGTGACAGGGGCTAGCAAGTTGGTGGCTGGCTCACAGGGTTCAAAGTTGCTGAGTGCACACAAGGCAAAGTAATACAGGCTTACAAATGCTTAGATGCTGAGTAACATTGTGCACAGTTAACAAATGCATGATGCACAGGTGAACAATTTAACCCCAACATTCACAGATGAGCACAAGCTTTGCAGGGCTTCCAGGATTGGATAATCTAGCAATAGTTCAGTGGTTAAGCATGCGAGGGGTTTGGCAAACACAATTTTCACCGGGGTTATGCACCCAAAAAGGTAAGGTAGATGGCTTAATGAGACTCAACATGGTTGATAGATTCAGCCCAAAAGGTTCTGGCTGAACCGTAATTTCACTCGAGTGTCACAGATTGATGCATAGAGATACCCTGGCAGCTAGCTCAGAGTCAAACACTAATGGCAGAGCAACAATCAAGTAGATGAGCAACAATCAAGCAGATGGCTCCCTAGAGCAATGCACTAGGCACAAGGCAAGTCAATACAGAACTACACAGAATTGTTATTCAAGCCTTGCAGCCTGTTGGGACTCGGCAAGGGTTGTTTGGCTCAATGTTGCGAGGTATGAAGACTTTCAAAACATTTGCCGTGTATCCCACTTCACAACAATTTACAAGTTACTCATCAAAACACAGTGCTTGTATTTTACAAAAGATGCTCAAAGACTTGACAAATTAGCTAATGCATGGATGCACACGCCTTAGCAAAAGTTCTAGCAAGATGTCGTATTTGATAACTCACACAAGGTCTCAAAGACTTGAATAGATCATGTCAATGGTGGTCGTGGTTATGCTCAGTGGTTGCTTTCACTGGGCTTCTACCTAACTTGGGTAATCCAAGTAGAGCTCAACTCCCAACTTCAATGGAGATTGGTAGTCAGATGGTCTATGCACACGTATTGCAGATACTAGATGGCACAAAGAACTACAAAGATGCTCAGGGAACAGTTTGAAAACACAGTAATTATCACTTAGTTTTCCTAGGTCGTGCTCAGTCTCAAACACGGTGGTTAAGCAGATACCAAGATTCAACAGATGTCACAGAGCAGAGTTAGAGAATGATACTAACTTGCTTTAGCCACAAGTTGGGCCGTGCCTAGCCTCCTTGTCTCACCCGGGGTTGGCTCAAACAAGCACCACAAGTACTGCAGCTCAACAAAAGTTTTAGTACTCTGCAATGTGCAAGTTAAAGCAGAAAGTATGTCGTAAAGTTTCAGCTTATCACAGGAGCAAATTGAGTGAAGTAGCCGAGTGGTGACTGTGCCAATGCTAAATAAGATATTGAATGCAATGCTCAGCTGAGATGTTGCAAGCTGAGTCACATAAAGAATGATGCAACTATGCAAAAATGTTATGCAACTAGCAATAAGTACTAAGTGAATGCAATCTAACTGAAGGTGCAATGACAGATGCAGAAATGGAAACCTACATGTTAAGTTACACAACTACAGGGTTATGATGCTACAATGAAAAACAAGGCCAATGAAACAGGGCTAAAACTACAATGAAAACAAAAGGTGGGTATATACAGGGAGAAAAGGGAAATCAGTTAAGCAAAGCCAATGAACACAGGGCACTCGCCAAGTCCCCGGCAATGGCGCCAAAAACTTGGTAGGCCTGAAAGATAGTTAAGTTTATGACCTACATGTAATACCGCAAGTGCACGGTGTCTGTTATGGAGCACGGGGCAAATACGAGTCGAACCACAGAGACTTGTGGTGCCGATAAGTGATCAAGGCTTGCTAGATCGAGTTTCTAAGTAATGTATGTAACATAAAAATTTGATTGTCAAGCGATTGAAATGATTGAAGTGACTCAACTAAGGAAAAGAATTAAAATGTGACAATATGGGAAGTACCAGGTGATGAATCCACCACTTGACTCTATGCTAAGGTCATTCCACTAATGTTGTGTTCTTGTATCTTCCTAAGGATGATCCTAATGAATAATGAATCACTAATCTCATAATTCCCCTAGTATAGAGTGTCTTATTACAAGACACTCTATCACAAAGTTCCTTGGTCAATTAACTAAGCATTATTCATATTTCATTAAGCACATACAATCTTCTCGAAAGTTTCACATGGAGAATTGGTTAATCTTTCACTCTAATTCTCCCTAGTATTACGTCTTCTTACAAGATGACAGCCAATCACAGGAGAACCGAGTTACTCACCTAACTAAACTCTTAAGTCTCATTAAGCACAATAATCACAAGCAACATCAGTAAGAATTAATCAACATATTGTCTAGGTTTCAACAACACCCTAGCCCGATAAATTAAAATAGAAATTAACCTAAATGACCGCATCAAGCTAATCCAGCGCGATTCCTCAAACATCCAAATACACCTTCTATTTATACATGCAAATCCCCCAAAATATCAAACCCTAAGTTTGCTTTAAAATAACAATTAAAGTCATACCCATTTACCCATGCTCTCCGATTCACCTCTCTCTTGTCAATTCTGGCCATGAGGTGATGCTTGCTCCTCTCGCCGCGAAACCCTAAGGTCTCGATCTTAGCTTCTAGGAAAGAAGCTATGAACTAGGCAGAGAGACTGGAAGGGACGGTGCATCGTTTGTTGGTGACCGTGGTGCCGGGAAGAACAAGCAGAGAGATGGTGGTGGTGATGGCGTTGCAGAGATGGTCGGGGAAGAGGAGGTGGAGAGCAGAGCTCACGTGGGTGGAGAGAAGAGAAGAGAAAATTAGGTTTAGGTTTTGGCTAAGGAGCTTATATAGGTGGTGTGGTGTTGAGCGGGTGCATCGTAGAAATGATGAGACTAGCCTAGCGAGCGTTGGATGAAGTGCGATCTCGAACGCCTGTGGAGGTGCGTTTTGGCGTGATCCGGTGTAGCACGGAGCGCCGATCTTCGATGCACGTGGAAGCCGACTGCTGGATGAGGGAGAAAGAAATCTCAACGTCTCGAAGAGACGGCTCGGATCCGGGTCGTGGGTAGCTTTAGCCCATGTCTTCCTTGTTGGGTCGCAATTGATTCGCGCGAGGGGCTTTGGCTATCCTGCTCCATAGATGCTTGACTCCAATTCTTCGCTCTTTTGCTCCTTAGTTTCTCCGAGCTTTATTTATTACCTAAAACACAAAATTAATTAATACAAATATTTATTCTCAAAAACAAGGAAAACAATGAATATGGGATAATATCTCGATTTTAAGCTTAAAAAAGATGAGTAAAATGCCAATAAAAAGGTGTATAAATATGCACTATTTGGCACTCATCACATTCATAAGGAGAAATACCTCCAATGATAGTTGTTGGAACACGATTGATGGTCTAAACTGCTGTAAGGACTGACTCTCCCCGTAAATTGACGGAATCGATGCAAAAACTAGTTGAGCCCTAGTAGTTTCAATAATATGACGATGTTTGCATTCCGCAACTCCGTTTTTCTCTGGAGTTTCTGTACAAGAGAGTTGTAGTAATGTTTCTTGAGTTTTGAGAAAATCTTTTAAAGGAGTGGATATATATTCGCCTCTTGATCAAAGACGAAAGATTTTGATAGTTTTACCAAATTGAGTTCTGACCATAGTTGAAAAGGTTACATATAACTTAAGAAATTCTATTATTGAACTAAATAGATAAACCCAAGTATATCGAGAATAATCATCAATGAAACTCACATCTTAAAATGCACCTCCTTTAGACATCACCGAGATTTACCCCAAACATCGAGTGAATAAGAGCAAAAGGTTGAAGTTTTAAGTACTTGCATTAAAAGAAAGTGCTGGTTATTTTGCCGATTTACAAGAGATGCAACTAGGTTCTTTGTCTACTTGTGTATCTACTAGTAAACCTTTATTGACCATATATGAAAGACGATAAAATGAAACATGACCTAGTCTAGAATGCCAAGACATGAAAGGAGATATGGAGTGGGATGTAGTAGTTGAAGCTGCAACATGATTTCGAGTTTTGGTGGAATAATCAGAGTCGAAGAAGATATAATCGACCCACTCTACGGCCTATCCCAACTAGCTTCCTGTTTTGAGATCCCGAATAGCACAACCAATAGAGAGAAAATAATGTTAAAACCTTGATCACATAGTTGACCAATTGAAATGAGATTCATTGTAATCTTAGGAACAAGAAGAACATCTGGTACATATATATTATTTGAATCTCTAACCACCCCAATATGACTGGCAGTTACAACAGTTCCATCAGTAGTTTGAATCTTACGAGCAACAACTGGACAAATATTGTCAAAAACTTTTGAATCATAAGTCATATAATTGGATGCTCCAGAATCTAGATACCATCCAATTGAGAAAATACCTGAAGGATTAGAGAAGACAGATGCGGCTACGGTGATTGTTACCGATTAAAGAGCTTGTTTAATCATCTCATGTATGTCAAACAATACTAGGTGATGATGTATCAACTGGAACTGTTGATGCAGATGGCAATGATTCAGCATATGGAATTGGTGCAGCAGAGAATCTACTTGGACCATTAAACTTGGTTGTACCATTAGCGTTTAATCTCCGCATATTCTTGGAGGTTGGAGAAGTGTAGTTTCTAGCAGAGTGACCAAGTTCTTTGCAGTAGTTGCACTGGGTGGTAGGAGTATCTTGAGGTATTACAACAGGTGGCAGGGTACAGTTCCTTGCTATGTGACCAGTTTTCGTGCAATTATGACAAGTAGGTTGTGAGAAATCACGCCGTGTTAAAAGACTATTCTTATGATTGTTGGAAGTTTGGACAAGATGCTGGCATAGCAAACACTCCCGAGATATCTGGCCTGATTTGTTTGCGTGTTTCCTCAGTAATCAGCTCAGATAAAGCGGTTTCTACAGGTGGAAGAGGTGAACGATGAAAATAAAGCACCTGACCGATTCAAACTCTTCTCGTAGAGCCATCAAGAGTTGAACCAGCCTTGTCTCTTCTCTATATTTCTCCCATATTGCCAAGTCAGTTGTCCATTTTGGCTCCATAAGTGCAAGTTGATTCCAAATCACAGACATCTCAGAATGAAAATCAGAAATTGATTGATCTAGTGGTTGCTTCATATAACGGATATCTTGTTCAAGTTTGTATCTTTGAGCAAAGTTGATTTGTGTGTACCTTTTTGAAAGAAAGTCCCACGCATCTTTTGCAACTTCAAAGATGGTAAGCTGCATACTGATTGATGTAATCACTGTGTTGCCAATCCAAGTCGAATCTTGTGATTATTTGTCTCTCATGTTTCAAGATCACTTGTCGATGTGTACATTTCCCTTGTCTTTGATGATAGAGGTAGATGCTTTAGGTTTTGTTTTGTCCCATCTATGTATTTCCACATGCTTTTGCCTTTGAGAAAGCTTTTCATAAGAAAAGACCAGTGCGTGTAGTTAGTACCATCTAGTTTTGCAGTAATAGGATGAAAATCTTCGCGTGACATGATTGTCAGGAGGATGAAAGAAATGTATCTGGATTTAAAGTTTATAACTGAAAAAAAAAAGATGATTCCTAACTGGCTTAAGAAGATTGTTTGTTTGCAGCAGAAGGTGGCCTTTCAGATCTTACCTAGCTCTGATGCCATGATAAACATGAGCATCGGAGGAAACTAAACAGAGAAAGATCTCTATTGCATTGTGTTATTAGATTGACAAATCCATAGTACATATACAAGGATTACAACAAGAAGAAAGGAAACAAAATATACAAAAGATGCGTACAATATTATGACAACACCAAAATATATATGCAGAGTAGATATGAAAAGATACTATAGTATCTCGTAACAAAAGGAACTCTCATTAATTTTTTTTGCTTTTACAAGATCAAAGATGAAAAATAAGGGAACGAAAAGCAAAAGTGGGAATATCTAAGCTCTGTATCTAAACATCATGATCATCAACCCCGACTGAAGTCCTCCACACCTCCGATACGACAAGACCAAAATCGGTATTAGAAGGGGAAGAAGGCTCAACCCCGACTCAAACCGAGGTGCGTAAATGAAGTTGAAAATGAAATTGCACCAAATAGATATAAGAAGAAAAAAATCAACCTTGGATGCTCCGTAAAAATAAGAGTTGTGGTGGAAGGAGCAGGAATCGGCTGACCCTCGGAAATAGACAGCTGCTTGTTCGCGTAAAGAAGATCACGGCTCATCATCTCAAGCTTTTTCTTGAGAAAGTCATTGTCAAACTCCAGCTTCAAACCTCACAACAGAGAGAGAGCTCGTATTGCTCAAATCAATCATAACAAGAGATTTCAACCTATTGACCTCGTACATCGCTCCAAATCTAGGTTGGAACTAAAATTCCAACCTTATTCTTCATTCACCAACCTTAGCCTCCAGAGGGATGGATTTGGCCTTGAGCGAGACAAACATGCTTTTCCAATACCTGACTTGGTGAAAGAACATCCGTGGTCAAGAAAAGATATTGACGAGATATTGCAATGGCGTAATATTGCAGGAATTAATATGGAAGGTAGTGTTAGCTTGCCCCCCTTGTGACACAATCTCAATCCCCTCCCGCCGTTTCGGCTCCCTTGGCTAGGTTACCCATGAGGCTCGCTGGTAGGTTAGCACATCAACCTGTTCAATTAATGTAGTAGTATGTCGTTGGAGCTTAGCTTGTTAGGCTTCCAACTAGTTTCATGTAATAATCCTGATTAATTAGACTAATTTATATTAAAAAATAAAATAAAAAAGAAAAGAACGGGCCCTAGCTCAGCTGGTCATCCCCGTTCCCCAAAAGTTTAATGCGCTCCAAGAGATCCCAGGTTCGATTCCCCAATGGAGTAATATTGCAGGAATTAACATGGAAGGTAGTGTTAGCTTGACCCCCTTGTGACACAATCTCAGTCCCCCTCCCGCCGTTTCGGCTCCCTTGGCTAGATTACCCATGAGGCTCGCTGGTAGGTTAGCACATCAACCTGTTCAATTAATGTAGTAGTATGTCGTTGGAGCTTAGCTTGTTAGGCTTCCAACTAGTTTCATGTAATAATTCGATTAACTAGACTAATTTATATAAAAAAAATTAATAATAAAAATAAGAAAGAAAAGAACGGCCCTAGCTCAACCCGGGTCATCCCCGTTCCCCAAAAGTTTAATGCGGTCCAAGAGGTCCTGTGTTCGAGTCCCCAATGGCGTAATATCATAGAATTAACATGGAAGGTAAGTGTTAGCTTGCCCCCTTGTGACACAATCTCATTCCCCTCCCGCCGATTTTCGGCTCCTTGGCTAGGTTACCCATGAGGCTCGCTGGTAGGTTAGCACAGCAACATGTTCAATTAATGTAGTAGTATGTCGTTGGAGCTTAGCTTGTTAGGCTTCCAACTAGTTTCATGTAATAATCCTTATCCAATAATATAATAATATTTTATAATAATAATAATAATAATAATAATAATAATAATAATATATACAACCTTGTGGTTTGCATCTTGGCTTGCGAGACAGTTCGTCGGTCTTTTTTATGAAAATGCATGTTTCCTCGCTAATTCTCCCCGAAGTTGTAAAATCCAACACTCCAAACTCGTAACCATGTGTTGTGCATTTTTCCAAGTACTTGTTACGCTTGTGCGCAACGGAAGTAGAGATAGCATGTCCTGGAGAAAAACTGCAGTTCCTAGCATTAGTAAATGGGGATACGCCAATGACATCAAAGCAAATATCACGACCGTTAATCCAATTGTAAACGAGTATGTCTGCGGGTCTTAAGGCATTAGCGTCGAACAAGAAAACCATTGAGACTTCTTTACGTGCGGCGACGTGGATTTGTAGCAAATATCAGCAAAAACATCTCGCACTGAGTTGTGTCTCGAATTTGATGCAAACCTCTTTAGCACAAAGTTGAATGACATGGTCTCCATAAATGTCCATGGCACGGACGCAATAGGAACACGGGCTATCCTGAGCGAAAAGGGGTATACCCATACGGTACTTGAGAACTGACATGAATTGTCGAGGCCCAACTGTTTGGTTAAGGCCGGAGATGGGGATGGCCTTAAGGAAGTCCATTGCATGTTCGGTTCGATTGCATTGCCGAGGATAGATTCACGATCGGAAAAGAGTACTTGGTGGGCAGATCTCGCTTGACCACATCAAAGTATTTTGTCACAATGACTTCATGAACTGGGGGAAACATCATTGATATTGAAATCGAGAGGAGAAAGGCCACAAGTCCGAGTGTATACCGCCGGTATCTCTTACAAGAATCAAAAGTAGTTGTACCACAAGGTTTGGGGTCTCTCTTTCATAGAATAGGCATAGCTATTCAAAAATCTATTGGTGCCCAAGCTTTGTTGCTAGGCTACCAATAACCGATGTGTAATGTACTCTTTCTTTTGTTCTAATAAATGCCCTCTCGCGGCGCTATATTCATATATACAATAATGAGAAATGAGTGGTAAATGAAATACTTGACGATACACTAGAGCAAAGTATGCCTCCATATCCTAGAGAGAGAAAGATTCAAAATCTTTGATCTCGTAAATGCGATAGAAGCTTAGCATGAACTTAAGAACCTCAAAAATCGCGGTAAATGGATCAATTCGGCTGGCAAACCCAGCCCAGTGTCTGAGATCATTAGTAGATGGCTGGATAAGCTTGACACCAGCAGGCTTGGCTTTCTTGTTCTAAGAGGAATTTTTTTTGTTCTTCCTCTTCTTCTCAAATAGGAAAAAAGAAATCAAAACAAAAAAATACAAAATAAATGGATACATATGAGAAAGAAATGTTACTTCATCTAAAGTGAGTCCTTGGACGAGGATCACTAGCTAAACGAGTACGACCATACTCTCAAAGGCCAAAAAGATAAGCGGATGCCTATCATTGTTCAAAGTGGCGTCTTTGAAGTAAAGACGACCGTTTTCTTGTGGGAAAACTCAGGGGATAATCTTGAGACCCACATGATAGACACATTTTGTGTCTCGATTTATGTCAATTTTATGTATTGATAGTGTTCATTTTTGTATTTATTATGGTGTTTTGTGCGTGTGTAGGTGTTTTTGGAAAAATAAACGCTTGCGTAAAAAGTTGCTCGAAAAGTGATATTTGCACCCCGGAGTAAATTACTAAAGAATTGACGCCTTCACATGAATTGACGTTATTAAGAGAAGATATAGTAATCTTCTAATGACTTGACGCCTTCATATGAATTCGAGTCTTCTCATGAAATTGAGCGAGATAATCAAGTTTTGTGTGCTGACAAAAATTGATCAAAATACCCAAATTTTGTGTGCTTGCACGTAATTGGGAGAAATAATTAAATTTTGTGAATTGACACAATATTGGGCGAAATAATCAAATTTTGTGTGTTGACACAAAGTCTTTAAATTTTGTATGGCAACTACCTTGTCTTGTTAACATATGTGTGATGTTCTTGATCAGGTACCCTTATGTATATCTTGATTAGACACTTTAGTGAATCTATTTCGTTCAATTGAGAATAAACATGGATGTTAGGAAAACTTTAGGAGTTCAGCTGGGGAACGTAACACTAAAAATGTTAGAGCATAGCTCGGTTGAACCCACCAAGCGTTGGTATGTCAAGTTTGGTTGTCATATTTTAGTGAACCAAAACTCATTTAAGAGTCGCTTGATTATGTACTAGAGTCAACTTCGTATAGGTTAGCTTGAAAGTATTAGGATATGAGACATTACAAGTATTGCGAAGACTTGATAGAAATGAAGAAGTAAGGAGCTACAACGACAACATCATCCTTCCACTTGAGGTTAGTGATATTTGACTTGAACTGTTTCATTCCCTAACGTATCTTTCAAGTCGTGCATATTGAAAACATAATCTGCTAAGCATGAATGATTACACTCTAGTTAGACGTAGTATTAAGGAATACAATACGAAGTATAACGCTTCTTTTGAACTTCGTATATAAGACATCAACATAATCGTTTGAATGCTATTGTGATTATGTATGGGTATGAGGTGAAGATTTCATCCTAGGAAACAATGTTTTTTATTAGTTTAAATGAAGTAAATTCATGAACTTGTTTCGTGAATCGAAAGGAAAATCGCTAGGCTTATTGGTATTGTGATTCATTGCATATATTTTGAACTACCAATATGTGTGATTAGTATAACCGCTCATGACTTGTTTATGTTCTTGGTAAAACTATTCACAAGGCCTGACTTTTGTATTGGTATGACTTTTATTAGTGAAACCGATCTTAAGTAATCACCTGAGATGGTATGATCGATTTAGTGTTATTGGTATGACCAACTCTAGGCAAAGGGGAACCGATCCTATGAAGAGGTGCAACCGATCACAAAAGGGGAATCGATCCTTGTAAGAGGTGCAACACGTTTTTAGTAGATGGGGGATCCGATCCTATAAACATGTGCAACAAGTTTTTAGTGAAAGGGGAACCGATCCTATGGACATGTGCAGCAAATACAAGTAGTTACCATAAGTATGTGGGGAACCGATCCTAGTACCTAGTCAACCGAATTTTTGGAAAGCTAGTGTGACTATGCATAGTACTCACATGGAGGTAGAACCGAAACTTGTTTTGGTAGAACCGTGAAACCCATGATTTGTGATTGAAAGTGTTCTTAATCAATCACATAGTTCTTGAAAGTCGATGAACCAATTCTAAACTCGTTTGGAAGTGTGGAAAATCGGTTTCAAGATTGTAAGTATGAAAGAGGACTTACAAAGTAAAGATGTCGACATACTTTGAAATGTGCAGTAACTCTTATCTTTTATTGTTCAAAGATATTCCTTAATAGCTAAAGGAAAATCCCGGATCGAAAAATAAGTTAAGAATTTTTGGAAAATGAAAATTGGTAATGTGCATTTACTAATTGGAGATTTTCTAAGAGATTTTCGGTCAATGTTTGGACAAAGCATTTCCAGGAATTATGGAAACCGAACTGAATATATTTCATATCTTGAGAATATTTTCGGTTTTGGAAATTCCTTGGTGTCCAAACTTCCTTGGTCTCAGAATATCAAAGTTTGTATTTCTAGCAAACTAATCCTCGTAACCAAAGAAAAACTACCTAGTTGTGTTGTTCTCGGTGGAGCCGCCTATTCGAGAGGAAAGTAACCTAATTAGGCGAAATCTCTTACGGCGCTCTGGTTTAAAGACTTTAGGATTGAGAAGCTTTATTAGTATCGTTGCAGGGAAACTAGATAATTGTGGTTTATTATTAGTTTTCGATTGATTTGATTGACTAACGGTTGTTGAACTTTGTTGCACCTAGTTTGTTTATGCTTGAGAATCTTCTCTTCGATATAAGATTCACTCAAACTAGATCGAAGTTTGACGGGGATCTTTAGGACTGTTTGTAGATCTAAAGACGTCTTGTGATAATCCATTGTTAATGCATTCGTTATGTGCATGATTGATCACAAGAGATTCAAGTTGATTGTGTGCACGTGTTTATTGAAGATCTAAAAAGATTTGAAGACAAAGAAGACTTTGAAGATTTCGATTTGGGTTCATAATCTTTTGTGCACAATAGTTGTTTTGATTAAATAGGATCCAACTATAATCAGTTTATCCTTGTGGTAGATTGGATTATTTAGTTGAGTAGATCGGAATCAACACGTTTCTTTGTGATTCAAAGTATTGATTGCAAAATCTAGACGATTACTTCGTAATTGTTAGTAGATAGATCTAAGGATGCGACAAAGGAGTTTATTGAGATAAACGGAAGAGCCTTGTGTCGAACTCACATCACTTGGTTGAAAAGAGTTGATACCAAACAAATTTGTTGTTCCTTTACTTGTTTGGAATATGAACCAAAGGAATTTTTCCAAGTACGTGACTTATTACAAGTTGGAGGCGTGGGAATACATACGGAACTAGGTGAACTATAGGTTTAGTTGCTTGGTCTCAACTATACGAAGTTGGTATGATTTTGTATAGCGGCTTAATCATGAGAGTATTCAATTCTGGACTAGGTCCCGAGGTTTTTCTACAAGATTGTAGTTTTCCTCGTTAACAAGATTCTGGTGTGTGCTTTACTTTATTTTCGCATTATAATTGTTTTTATATTATAATTAAAGTAATTACACTTGTATGTTAACTAGGCATTTGATATTTATCTTATAAGGTTTCGGTTATACCGTACAATTATCAAGTGAACACTTTGTTGTAGTATTGTTTCGATTTCATATCCATAGACGGTCACACAAAGTGTATTGGATTTCTTCACTTGTCTGATATAACTATTCACGTGTTAGGCCAGTTCGGACTAACCCTATTTCAAGTGGACACTGTGTTAAAATATTCCTTGAGTGATTGTTTCTCCAAGAGGTATATACACAGTGTGTCTTGTATAGGTTGTGATCAAAATAAAAGATTGTGGTGTATTTGGGTACCCTCGTCTTTTCAAAAATATTTTGACAATCCAGTATTGTGGGAGAAATTCCAAAATAACCGTTATGCCCCTTTTAGGTCGAATTTTAGTAAACGGACTATTTTGTCCCTGGTTCAAAACTTGATGAATATGACTTTTCACTTCAAATTATAAAATGACCGTTTTGACCCTAATATTTCAAATCACTATTTTACCCTTGGTCTGAGATTTTCACCCAAAATGATTGTTTTACCCTTTGTCAAAAATCCACCATCAACACTTTTTCGTGTCTTCAACATCTTGGCCTTGATTTTTATGTCACGTCTCATCCGTATTACTCTCCAGGTTGTCGGTTCAAAGGTAGATGCTATATTTTGTCATCTACATATTTTGAGTTTAATTAAAGTAAGTCTCAGATTTCTTTTATTAAACCGTAGTTCATATTTTGCATTAATAGATCACGGTTGTAGGTAGTTATTAGCTGAGAATAATTTCTCAATTCTGAATAGCTCTTGGCTGTAAATATCTCAATCGCTTTATTTGTGCCAACTTTTATCACTTGTTTTGTTGATGTTCGATGGGACACTAGGTACCTTACTCGTGTGTGTGTATATCACCTTTTCAATTCTTTAAGTGTGTTTTGGGGTTTTCCAGGTTGTACACCTGTCCTCTTTTCTTCCCAAAAGCGAAATATCTTTTCAAAGATATCAAAGATCATATCTTTTCAATGATCTTGTAATTTGTCTTGTCATGTCAGACTAGGTATTTCAGACCGCCTTAAATACTGTGTTACTTTCTGTAATTATAGTATTCGCTTTCATTGCTGAGCTATTTTTGCTCTTTAATCAAGCTAATCGCCTTTGTGATTTTCAAATATTTTTTAAAAATATTGTTTTATTCTAATGTTATTTAGTAGCACAATTAGCACAATTCTCAACTTTCCGAGTATTGTTCACCTCCTTTGGAATACCAAAAGTTTGGTAATTGAATAATTTAACTTACCCGCTCCTAGTCTTGCATTTCATTGACTCGCAAAGAGTGTTTGCCAATATACGTGTCTTTAATGCGTGTAGAGATATGGGATTTTTTCACCATTTTACCGGTTATAACCTTCTTTTTTTATACTTAGTATAGTGTAAAAGTTTTTAGGATTTAAGTTTCACTTTTTTTATTTTTCAACCTTCTTTTGAAAAGTCATTTTCTTTCGTTTCTACCATTGCAATTCTTAGATCTTCAACTTCCGATCTACCTTCTTCCATATTTCCTTCAAGTCTCCTTAATTTTTATGGCTTTAGTTATTTCCAACCTTGAACCTACTCCCGATGTCGCCATTATCGAGGCTTATAGCCTTCCCTGCAATATTTTCATCCGTTCACCTCCTTGTTCTCTGACTACTGAGGTTGTTAGAGCATTGCTCGGTCGAACTCAGGTGTTACTATCTAAAGCTTGTTGTCAAATTTAGTTGTCAAAACTATATCTTGATTTCTAGTCTACAATTAGTTAAGCCTCGGACTAGGATATAAATGTAGTTGAGAAATAGTGGATCACAACAGTCATCATTGTGTTCTACCGTTTGAAGGCGAAGATCAACCGAAGCTTTTGGAGAACTTGTGTGTTGTTTAACAAGTTTGTTTCTTAGATAAGATGATAGCAAGACTTGATCCTCATGGATATTTTTGTGCATTGATCAATATCTTATGACATATATGTGAACTTGTTGGGGGTACTAAGATACACCACCAATTTTTTCTTAGGAAATCTGTATGGACAAACTCAACACAACTCCGAGAGTAAAAACTCAATCAAGGAAAGTGCCTAGAGTTATATCTCCCTCTATCTTGTTGTTTGAATATTTGCAGAATTTAATCCGTGAACATAACTACAAAAAGAGTTCTTGGATGGTACCAAAGACCAATGTCCAAGGATCAATCAAGTCTTTTCTAACTAACAAGGTTGACCTAGCTACCGTGATTGATCAACGACAACTTGTGATATTTCAATTACAAAGATAAACACTATAATGCTAGAAAAAGAAATAAAATGCATAATTTAAGTTTTGTTAACGAGGAAACCGCAAATGCAGAAAAACCCCGGACCTAGTCCAAATTGAACACCAAACCGTATTAAGGAGCTACGGACACTAGGCTACTACCAATTAACTTTGTCCTAGAATGTAGTTGAATCAACTCAGTTTCCCCACTGATTCAGTGCATGATCCGCTCCTTACGCCTCTTGAATCCCAGCGGGACTCTGTGCAATTGATTCCCTTAGATGATTTCACCCACGACTAAGAGTTTCTTCAACTAAATTGAAGACTTTAAACCAAATCCGCCTCCCACAGATGAATCCTATATTTGATTTCCTGATTTACGATCTAAACGGATGATCATATCAAACGATAGATCCAGGTGATTAAAATCGATAAGAACTTAGACAAAAGTATGGTTATCCTCAAAATCCGGACTTATGCAACTCAAGTGCAGCCTAGATTATTATTCACCTCACAAGTATAAAACTTGTGGAATAAATAAAGTATGAGATGAGAAACTTTGTTGATTACTATCTATCTTGATTCATGGAGCAAGGCTCTACAAACAATCAAGATCATGATACTCAAGTTATCAAGATAAAATATAACTGGACCTGGCTTCACGAATTCCAATGAAGTCTTTGTAGTCACTAAACCCTAAAATGGTTTCTGGAGAGGACAACTCTAGATACAACTAGGACACACTAAAAAGTAGTGTCAGGATTCAAAGATCCCAGTTTCCAAGAGTTCCCCTTATATAGACTTCAAAGCCTAGGTTGCTTTAGGTTTAAGCTAAGATAGCTTTAGAACCAAGCAAACAATATCCACCGTTAGATGAAAGCTTTGAATCTTAATCACATATACAAGATATACACTATGGTTAGGTAAACCGTAACCGAACCATGTATAAAGACTATGTTGAACATGGTTAGCCGAAACTAGACGATTTGAACTTAAAAGCTTAACACTCATTTTTATGTTTACTAAGACATTAATATTGAGTCACAATCATGTGATCAAATGAGTCTAGTGTTAATTAGAGAATTGGTCAAATGCAAATTACTTCCTAGAAATAATTTAATCGCAATTGAATCATGATCGACATAGTTTGTAAATGTACAAAGTACAATTACTTGAATCATTCGTGAATCGGCTGAGTTACAGTACATGGACCGGTTTACATATGCAATTAACTAGTTTCAGAGTCTACAGAACTTTTCAGTTCATAAACCGGTTTGCAAACTTATGCAATTACAAGTTCTGGACTCTATAGAACTTTTTAGTTCACGTACTTGTTTGCAAACTTTGAACCAACTCAAAGTTCCGTAGTTCGTAAAATTTTAGTTCACGTACCGGTTTGCAAACTTTAGACCTTTGCCGGTTCTGGAGTTCACAGAACATTCAGATTGTCTACCGGTTTGGGTACTAAACTGGTTCTAAAATACATAATTGTTTTGTCTCGCATAACAGTTTGATTATTTTAACCCGGTTCCCTTACCATAGTTCCACAATGGTTTGTATACGAATATACATACCTATCTGGATCATGAAACAAACAGATTATCCCATGATGTACATACGTATGCATATCACACAAATCTGAAAGTCGATATATAGCTACTCCGCTACGTATACGAATACATGTAATACGGCTTCATACATATAACAGTTTCTCAGTTTGTAAGACTGATAACACCGTCTTGTATTCCGAATATGGTAGTTTTATATTTCTCTAAATCAAATTGAAACATTGCTGAATAACATCAATGACACATATCATGGTCCATGATATTTTGAATGATAAACTTGAATCATGATTTGGTTTGAACAATAAATTGTTCTCCAAGAATTTGATCAAGTATGAACAAATGTTCATTAAGCATAGTCATTATATTTCGAGAAATTCGTAAACTAAATAATTAGTTCTCGACTAAATTCTTGTATATGCAAGCTAATATAATTAGTTATGCAACAATCATCTCAAAGATAAAAAGGTGAATATAACTTGAGAAATAGGTGGTTAAGTCTTCACTTACCTTTTGTTGATGAAGTTCTCCAAAATATTTGGTTGATCTTCGCCTTCAACCTAGACGAGCAATCGATGTCCGGCTCGTTTCTCAACTCCACTATCCTAGACCGAGACTTAACTAATTGTAGACTAGAAATCAAGATATAGTTTTGACAACTAAATTTGATAACAAGCTTGATATAGCAACACTTGTGAGTTCGACCAAGCGATGCTCCAACAATAAGTGTCCATTGATTTATGTGAATTGAACTAATATCTCATATATACTCAAAAGTTAAATCTATTGTGTTTTTACAAACTGAAAATGGAACAAACTCTTTGATATTTTTCTCGCAATATTGATCTACTCGTGATCACACTTCTATGTTTTTACTGCTTAACATACTCCGTAAGATTTTCTTATGTTGAGTCATATCGATCAAAATTATTTTCTTGTCCGTAACTGGCGTAGAGATTATTTTAAGTCGACTTTCGGATACAAATCCATGTGATTTGTTAATGTCCAGAAAAATCTTTCTTTTTCATAAAGCAAGGTCACTCATGTTTTTTTCTTGGGAATGACATCAAATGGGGGAGAGTTCTTAAATGAACTTGTGATAAATTGATATATCTTTGTGGGGTGTGTGGATGTGGAAATTGAAAGGGGATGCTTGTATCTTTTTAATCTCCTTGATGAGAACTAAGTATTTATTACTATGTGATATCATCTTAAAAAAGTTGATATGAGGAGTTGCATTTTAACTATGTTATAATGTGGAATCTCAAAACTTTCTTAAGACTTGACATATATTTTGGTTGTATTCATTATGATCCCACAATTTTCGTACCTTTGTTTATTTTATTGACAAAAGGGGGAGAATTATTTAGTAGTTTCATACTACATACATATGGTTTATGGATCATTATGTAAGGGGGAGTGAATCAATAATCTATAGGTTTTACCTATTATGCAAAATATGTAAGTATTGATTAAGTCGGAGAAACATATCACCGTAGTATTACTTCAGAGTTGAGATATAATTAAACTTGAAGAAGGAATAATATTATGTTTCGTATAACGACGATTGAGAACATTTGTTTTCTAAAGTTGTTATCGCCATGGAATCGGTTCTTCAACAACAACGATGCTGCGTTGAACACGTTCAGAATCATTGCAGCTTGAAATTACGAAGATTTCAAGGAGTTGAAGAAGCCAGGGAAATTAATCAAGACATGTTGGATTCAAGAAGTTGTCGAAGCTTTATTTTTTATCTTTTGTCACTAAAATTGACAAAGGGAGAGATTGTTAGGGCATTGCTCGGTCGAACTAGCTCACAAGTATTGTTATCTCAAGCTTGGTATCAAATTTAGTTGTCAATATTATCTATTGATTTCTAGTCTACAATTAGTTAAATCTCGGACTAGGATAGAAATGTAGTTGAGAAATAGTGGATCACAGCAGTCATCATTGCGTTCTACCGTTTGAAGGCAAAGATCAATCGAAGCTTTTGGATAACTTCATCAACAAAAGGTAAGTGAAGACTGAACCACCTATATCTCAAGTTATATTCACTTTCTATCATTTAATATGATGTCGCATAACTAATTAGACTATTATGCATAAACAATAATTTCGAGTCGAGAACTAATTATCTAGTTAACGAATTTCTCAAAATATAATGACTAAGCTCAATAAACATTTGTTCATACTATATAGTTCGACTTACATATTAGTGGTACACATATTCTTATATATATATCATATGAAAATTTGTTTAACTCATGAACCGGATCGGTATGCATACTTGTATGCAAAACATTTTTGAACTGTGGTCACGTAACCGGTTTTGTTTCCAAAACGGTACGCTAACTGAAACAGTTATGTATTCCTGAACTTGGATGTGTTTCCAAACCGGTATGCAAACCGATTTAGTTTAGTGAACTCCGGAACTGATGACAGTCTTAAGGTTTCTAAACCGGTACTCAAACTTAAAAAGTTCCGTTAACTCCGGAACTCAGTTGGTTAAATATTTACAAACCGGTATGCATACTATGACTGAATCGATTAACGAACGCCAATGGTATTTGTACCTTGTACACCTACTAACCATGTTGGTTATATTTTCAAGTGCGTTTAGATTATTTATAAGAGATAATTAGCATTTGATTAGTTTTCTAAAATAGTAGACTTATTTGATCACATGTTTGTGACTCAGAATTAATGTCTTTTGTGTTCATGAAAATGAAGATTAAGTTTTTAAGTTCAAACCGGCTAGTTTCGGCTAACCATGTTGAACATAGTCTTTGTACATGGTTCGGTTACGGTTTTACCTAAATAGTGTGTATATCTTGTTTATGTGAATTAGATTCAAAGATTCATCTAACAGTGGATATTGTTTGCTTGGTTCCAAAGCTATCTTAGCTTAAACCTTAAGCAACCTGCTTTGAATGTCTATAAAAGGGGAACTTCAAGCATCTGGGATCTTTGAATCCCGACACTACTTTTTGGTGTGTCCTAGTTGTATCAAGAGTCGTCCTCTTCCTAACCCTTTAAGGGTTTAGCGACTACAAAGTCTTCATGGGGGTTCGTGAAGCCATGTCCATTTATCTTTCCTTGATAACTCGTGTATCCTGATCTTGATCAATTGTTGAGTTTCTCACTTGATCAAGATTGATAAAATCATCAAAGTTCTTATCGTCTCAAACTTTGTTGATTCCACAAGTTTTATACTTGTGGGGTGAATAATAATCTAGGATGCACTTAGGGTTGCATTAGTCCAGATTTTGAAGTTAGCTAGACTTTGTCTATTGATATCGATTTCCATACCTTTGATCAAATTATTTGATTATAAAAGGAAATCAATTATATATGCTTAATCTATGGGAGGTAGATTTGGTTTAAAGTCTTCAATTGAGTTGAAACAACTCTTAGTTGGTGTGATGTCAGCCAAGGGAATCAATTGCGTGGAATCTTGTTGGGATTCAAGAGGCGTAAGGAGCGTGATTGTACCTTAATCGGTGGGATACCTTTTATGGCTCAACTATATTCCAGTCCGAATTTTGGTGTTCAATCTGGACTAGGTCCCGGGGTTTTTTCTGCATAGTTTCCTCGTTAACAAAACTTTTGGTGTATGTGTTATTTCTTTTTCCGCAAAATATTGTTTATCTTTATAATTGAAGTATCACAGGTTGTGCGTTGATCAATCATAGTAGAGACATCCGACCTAGTTTGTTGGATACGACTTGATTGATTCTTGGACACTGGTCTTTGGTACCGTCCAAGTTGTCTCTTTGTGGTTAGGTTCACATATTTGATTTTGTAAACGTTTTAATCGCAAGAGAGAGTGATGTAAATCTAAGATATTATTCCTTGATTGGGTTTAACTCTCAGAGTTATATTGAGTTTGTCCATACATATTGCCTAAGAAAAAAGTGGTGATGTATTTTGGTACCCACGCATTTTTAGAGGTTACAAATTTCGGATAAGATGAACTTCTTATCCCGGAGTCTCATCTGATTTGTGAGTTCAAGATTCCCGTTCCTCCTCTTGTTCATGACTATCTTAGTTTCATTGACTATGCTTCAATGAAGATGGAGTCTGAGTTTGTATGTTTTATGAACAAAATCCTTGAAGCAAACAAGGGTTTGATGGAGGATGAAAAGATTACCATCGATCAATTAAACACCCAGTTTTCCTGTACATTTAGTAAGAATTCTGGTTTAAAGAAATTTCCTTATGTGTTAATGTGGTTGTGATAGTGATAAGAAAAGATTCGATTTCAGACTTGTGAAGGTTATTTTTTTTAGACTTAAAATCCAATTATAAAAAGCACCGAGACTCGGGATTCCACCATTAACCAATAAAGTGAGTCAATCTAATCAATATTCATGCAATTATTTACGTTGAAATTCAGAATAAATATTGTAATTCGAAAGCGTAGAACATTGACAACCCTAGGTTAATCATGCTCTATCAAAAGAATTCAAAATTGTTTAATAAAAAACCTTAAATCAATTTTTAATCAAGGAAAATAATCATAAAAGAAATTGCAAAAATTAATTAAAATAAAAATACACCACTTTTATTGAAACAATGGCTTCCTCCGTCGCCTCAGCAAAGGGGTTTTACTCCTCATATTAAGCACTTGCTCAAAATAATTATTCATGGCTCAAAAATGTACAAGGAAGTGAACATAATATAAAACGGAAAAATCACAATGTTGTATACGCGTTACAGATCAACTGTTACAAAGAAACCCTAAAGAAGTTTTTCACATTTGAAATAAGGCATTACAAGCTTCTGTCCTTGTCACTGTTGAATAACGATGGTTTTCGGTAGTCAAAGTTCTTCGTGTTCTTCATTGCACCAGCAGAAAATAATTCTTGCAACTCGATTTTTCTTTCTGTTTTTATGTTCAAAGCTTCTCTAGACCCTCTCTAAAGTTGTGTAAACTTCCCTAGGACTCGAGCAACCATTTATATCCCTTAGAAACCCTAGAAAATCCAATCAAATCTCTTTATTTTTTTTCTTCTCCGAGTCACGAGATTTTCTCCCCATATCTTCTTCGCTCTGATCAATTCCTTACTAGCATCATCAAATTTTTTGTTCAGTGTGTTCTTGGTGGAATCAAGGTCGTATAAACTTTGAATTATATTACGTTGTTAAAGGGCTTAGTATGAAGTCAATAAATCGGTAACCCGTTTGTAATCGTGAATTAAATTTCAGAATTGTCGAATTATTTTCTAAAAGAATCTTGTATTAAAACCTTGAAGTCACAAGTACAATAATTTTGGTATTAATGTTTCATCTTCCTACGTAGAATTACCATCACTTACAAACTTAAGAAAAATAGTATTTATTTATTTTCCGCACAAGGCTTAAAAAATATCATATTCGGTTATGGAATTGATTACTTCCAGTTGAAGTAGTTCAGCTAGTAAAAATCCATTATGAGAGAAGTTAGTCCCCAAAACGGCATATCCAATTTGGGTTCTACTTCAAGTAAAATAGAACTTGAAAGTGAAGACCATACGAGAAAATAAATGTCCACATTCTTTTTCTAACATATGCAGTAAAGACTAGTTCGGGGTATTTTAGGTTTTCTTTTGTCTTTATTTTGTTGTATTTATTTTACGTCTAAGTTTTTTTTTTCTTTTGCTAAAAAAAAAAAACATATAAAAACCTAATCCAGAATATTTGAACACTTGATAGCCACAGTGGCAAAGCTATACCTTCACTCTGTCATAATCCTTGCTCTAAACAATTGAGTTGTGTTGTTTAGAATGACGAGGAATTTTGGAAATCTCTTCTTCAAATGTGAGATTTAGGATTCAAAATGCAGCCACGGTGGCAAACTACAAGCGATGTCTAGCATATTTTTTTTTTTTTGAGTTTTTATAAATTCTACTGGGTGTTTTAAGGGTGTGTCAAAAGTACTATTTGGGAGTGGGATAACAAGAAAGGTACTTCTTCTTCAATTAGAAGGAGAATTTGGGATACTCGTCCTTCTACAATTTGGTAGAAGGAGAATTTGAGATGCTTGTCCTTTATAGTTTGGTAGGCAATATGGAATGAATAGAATGCGAAATTATTCAATGAAAAATATAAATCTTTGGATGCTATTATTGACGGTGTGAAGGTTTTTATTTATAACTGCTGCGTTAGAACTAATAATTTTATATCCTTTTTTACTTTTTAATTTTACATAATAAATAAATGTTCAAAAATAGAGGGTGGTTTCCTAATCGGATTTTTTCAAATATTACTTTTAGTTTTTTAGACCACTTTTATCTTAAATTCATCTCCAATGACGAAAAGTGTCATAAAACCATTTCACTACTTACTTTTATTTAGACCTTGGGAATGACCTCCATTTCATTCATTTTAACTTTTATTTAATTTTAAATTTTGGCGACCACTTTCAATGATTAGTTTTCTAGGAATCTTAATTTTATCAAAAACCAAAACAACAAATTTATTAAAAGAACGGAGGGAGTAATATTCTTTTTGTTGAATACAATTTTACATAATTAGGATGCTATAACGCGTTAGTTGTAATTAGCTCTACTATAACTGACCGTTGTACGTTTTTCATTATAATCTCTGTTTTGAGTTAGAAATAAAATAAGAATTATAGATGAAATACAATCATGCTGTCGTGTCATCATCGTTACCACTGTAGTTACAATACACCTCGGTCCTCGGCATAATAACAACTCCATTCTAAACATTATTTGATTATCATAATAGACGTTGAAACCTACAAAATCTCTGATAGAGAATCGCAATATTAAGTGGTTTGATAATATTAATAATATATTTTAATATATGCCTATACAGATTGACATAATTAGGCATTAATTAATATATACTTGTAGTCCATTAAAGGGAGTCGGTCGTCTGAGTTTATACTAATACTTTATTAATCTAGTTGCAAATTGTTTTATGAGTTAATCACAATACATTTGTACTTTATTATACACTAATTATATGCTGATCTACGTCATGCATTGCGAACTCTACTTGTTATTTGTGGATGCTAATTGGTCGCATTTCCATTTGGTATAAACAATGATAAAAATTACGCGTCTTCATGATGTAAATTATGTTTCTTCTAGTATAGTGGTCCTGGAATACAATTAAATATAACTGTTTGATCATCATGTTTTGGTATTTATAACCAACCGTTTTGTACCAAACTACTAAAACTACGACCAAATGCTGGATGGGACATTTTTCACGGCGAAGCATCAAGTAAATGTAGTATGATCCGTAAGAAAAATGAGTGGGTGTATACGGACCGAGAAAAAAAAAAATTTCCAAAAACAATAAAGACCAATTTAGACATTGGTAATTTTTTTTTTTTTTTTTTTTTTTTTTTAAGGTACCTATGGAAGTAGATAGAAAGAAGATTAGAATATGGCAAGACAATTGTGTTTTTCGGATCGTTGATCCTCCGATTCCTTTGAATGTCTATGTGGTGCATAATAATCATATCTATATCTTGATGAAGAGCTTAAGTTGGAGTGGAGAGCAGCTATGGTCGGTAGTCATTTCTTTAATGTTACTAGATATGTTAAATGTGAGTATTCTAAGGGGTGTCATTTCGCTTGGAAATGTACAAAAATTCATAAAAGACAATATTTTGCACTCACATCCCCAAGCAAATTGGTAACTCCATTAATAGCCATGAAAAATTTGAAAGAAATTTTGGGATTTACATATTTTACCAAGGACAAAGTTACCTTTTTCCTCGGTTATGAAAGTGTTTAACAATGGATTGATGAGAAACATATGAAATAGAACATCCTCAGTTACTCGCATCATTCTTGTTTTTTGGTTTTTTGAATTTTTTTGAATTTTTTTTAATTATATAGATAATAATAACTTGAACAGGAATCGAGCGCGGTTATATGACTAGGACGGTGCACAAGTTTCAACAATTTTTGATGAATCCAACAGATTACAGATACAATCAAAACACATAACATTGCGGCCATAAAAACTAATTTGAAAGGGGTTCTAACTTCTAACCACTTCTTTTTGATTCCATTGTTTCGTAGGTAGCAAGAACAATAACATGATATGTCAAAATGGCCATGTTTGGATGAAAATCAATTCATCCAAGGGTTTTTCTTTTTTTTTTCTTTTTACTTTGTTAGCTATACGAATAATCAAACAATGATGGAGACCTAATAACTCATAAAGTACTTTAGTACTTCCATTATATTCATAACAATAAAAACTATATCGTGATTTCAAGTAAGAAACTCAACAAACGAAAACCTAATAAAAAAAGGATTATTCAAATACAATTGACATATATGTTATATTTTACATTTTGAAATGCAAGTATCCATGAATCACATTTATTTTTATATTATTATATACATGAATCACATATGATAAACATAAATTGTATGAGACTTATATTATGTAAGATATTTGTTATGTTTCTCATAAACGATGTTTATCATTAGTAATACGAGAAACCTAAGATAATATACTGGTAGTAGTACTAAAAACCTAAAAAAAAATATGTTAATAGTAGTACTTTCTCATGTTAACAATTTAATATTTTTCACAGTTAAAGAAGAAATGAAAACAAAACTGCATGCATATATAAAGAGCGAATAGTACGTTTGTTTTCTATTTTGCATCCGGCTCGGGGAACCAACCAAAACAAATAGAAATGGCTTTAAGTTTTGTTTAAGTTAATATTTGTTTGAAGATTAATTTAGCTTTTTATTAGGCCTAAAATTATTTTATAGTAAGTTAAGAAGACGAGGTTAGTCCAAGACTCTAAAATGCTCAAGCCCAACAGTGTCAAGCCTAGGTTGTGAATACAAACCAAAGGGGTTACAGATAAGAAACTAGTCGGTGGAGCGAAAATTTAAATAAGCCGATTTACAGGAGAATAGACCCTAGATCTGTTTGTAATTGAAGTATATATTCGCTTGATGTCTTATTGTGTTGATTATAAGTTTGGGTGTTTTTAGTTAAGTATTTCTTTTAATTACAGTCTAGTCTAGTATTTTACATAAATAAGTTATTTGTTTGCAACGTGAGGATTCTTGCATGGAACGTTCAAGGAATCGGTACTCCTCTCACTAGAAATCACTTGAAAACTGAAACTAATACTCGTTCCCTAAACATAATTTTTCTAGTCAGAAGCTAAGCATGATTATAATAAAATGAAAATCATTATAAAGGAATTTTCCTATCCCAATTATTGTATTCAAAGCTCCATAATTCGGTCTGGAGGATTGTACGTCTTGTGGAAGGATGGTTTATGGGCTTTACTTTATTTGTAAGCTAATTGAGATGGGTCGATTTGTATTTGTTTTGACAGGTGATGATAATTCAGAGATATTTTATTTGGTCATAGTAGGTTTAGATGTGGTTATCCTAGTGTGTTTCATTGTGGCTTTTATGTACCACAGCCGTAAGACAATCCGACATTTCTTCCGCTATAAACAAAAGCTTATTCTACCAACACTGACTTAGGAAGCATCTCAACACCCTGACAAAAGCGAGTGCCTATTTTGTTTATAGGAATACGAAACCGGAGGCGTGCTGAGCCAGATGCCATCTTGTGGGCACTCAGCGCACCGAGACTGCTTACAACTTCAATACATAACGGTAAGAGTTGCCCTTTGTATATGGCGACTATAACCCTAAACCCTATGGTATAATTCCAGTTACCACTAGTGTAAATAAATAAAATAAATAAATATGTAAAGTTCCTGAACTCCGGGGTAATTTGTTCACAAACTATTTTAGACAGTTCATGAACCGATCTCCATGATTGTTTGATGGCTCAAAGACAACTTAACCATTGGTTTTGGTCTAAATATTTGATGGACAGAGCTTATATTGATAGATACACGTGTACATTCTTTTTTGCAATTCAAGAAAAACTTCTAACATGCTTGCATGATCAATCTATATTGATAAGTTGAGATTAATCAGTGTCAAAGTAATTCGTAAACGTGGAAACTAGTTTACGAACTCAGCTTTGATTGTAAGCTACCTAGCTTTGTTCATCATTATAAATAAAAGACTCTCTGCAAACTAGAATCCCAATCCTGGCACTTACGTGTCCTAGTTGCGGCTAGAGTCGTCTTTTAAAGACCTAAGTTTCCTTGTGAAATTATATTAGGTTACGACTTTTGAAGTCTTCACAAAGGGATTCATGGAGCCCGGTCAGACTATCATTTACGAGATAGTTCTTGATATCCGAAATTTTACCTTGATCATCTTAATTCTTGTCTATGTTAAGGTCCGTCTCTTCTGTTATACGGTCACTCAAGAATTATAGATTAGAGAATAAGATTGATAGAAAGTACAAAGTACTCTTTGTCTCAAATTTTGTAATTAAAGAAGTTTATATTGTTAGATTGATCTTATGAGGCAGAATCGATTACGCATCTTTATAATCTTTTGAAAATAGTAAGTTACCCTAATCGTTGAGATTTGCATGATATCTATTTTACCTTAAACATCCCTCATAAGCAAACAAATTTTCATTACCTTGATTGTATCTTTCTGAAGGAAATCAATAATTTATCCAGAAGAATAGCTAAAATATCCCCACTTTGGGTGAAGCAACATATATAGATGTAAATGACGTCAGTTAGAGTCAATTGCATGGGGTCTTGCGATATCCAAGAGATATAATGAGCACGACTGAATCTGAATTGATCAGAGGGTTGATTCGGCCTCAACAACATACCAACCCGAAGTATGATAATAGGCTAGCTCTTTGGTCGAGCAACCAATAAATCCCGCACTTTACAATCCAATAGGCTTTGTTTGTAGCGACTTAATAAAGTGTGTTGTCCAAATTGGACTAGGTCATGGTGGTTTTTATACAAGGTTGTAGTTTCCTCGTTAACAAAAAATTTAGGGTATTGTGTGATTTCTTTTCTGCATTATATTGTTTATCTTTACAACAAAAATATCACAAGTAATACGTTAAAAAACCTAGATAATTTTTAAGCTCAAACTTTATAGAACCTCCGAGATTCGCTCTCTTGAATTCGTATTTTGAAATATAGATTACAACACTTGTTCTTGTTGTAATTTGGTTCGTGTACACTTCATGTACATACTAGTTGTTCTTAGATATTGATTCTTGAGATCATCGAAGGAACTCGTCTTACAATCAGGTATAAGGATCTTTTCCCTTGATTTGTACGTATCGATCGTAACAAGTTTGTCCATACAGGTTCCCGAACGAAAAAGTTGATAGGGTAGTTAGTACCCTCTAATTTTCGTATAAATAAACAAAAAACTTAATATATTTGAATGAAAATCAATTATCTCCGCTAAAGGATATTAACATCCATTGGAGATACATGTTCATCTTCAACAAGTATCATTAACACATACCCATGATATCTGATAGGAAAGGTTGTGTTTGTTTTAATTAAAATTTATTTATTCAAGGGTCGTTGTCCTGCATCTTGCGAGAAGGCTTTATCTCTTAATCATCACACACGTGCTTTGGTTTCATTCTACCATTTAACAGTGCACCTTTTTAGGTATGAAAGTAAGTACACTAATATATTTGGTGCACTAAAAGAAAATGGTCAATATACTTCATATAAGAAAACTTGTACACTTTTATGCATCTTTAGCGCATTGGAAAATGATACCAATTTGAAGATACTAGAACTTCGAAAAACAAAATTTTAGGATCATACATGTATCAATATGTAGATCTTACAAAATCTTTTCCAAATATATAAAGTTCACGAAATTTACCACGGTTGATTGAAAGATATGTTAAGTTAAGTTATTTGATGTATATTTACACATAAGAAACATTTGTGTTATTAATTCCTCTTTAGGAGGGAGGATCCAAGTACACTCTTAGATAGACACTATCATACATGATTCACGCCATTTTCTCCGTAAAATCCAAATGACGATGAATTTAAATATAATATTTTGATGATATGTTCCTCTTATAAGACTCTATAATTCTACCAAAAAATGAGCACAATTCGAGATATCAAACCTCACCATCTACCGATTTTAATTTCAACCGCTAACTTTTAACGGTTGATATTCAAAGGGGTGGATGGTGGTGTTATACGTGTCGCATTGTGCTCAATTTTGGTAGGAATATAGAATCTTACAAGAGGAACGTATCATCAAAGTATTTGATCTAAATTATTTGTCGTTTGGATTTTGCGGAGAAAATGACGCAAATCATGTATGATAGTGTCCATCTAAGAGTGTCCATGGATCCTTCCTCTTAGGAAAAACTAACATTATATTGTGTCGCTTTGATCAAAACCGTACAAAACTGTAAATCAAGACTTTCTGCACACACACAAAAAACTATCAGGTAAGATTAAAAAATACCAAATTTAACCATTTTGGAACTAAATGATAATTCCTTATATAACTTTTTTTTTTTGGTCAATCAACAAATTTCAATTTATTCAAATCAAAATAGTGATTACATGTTCGCTTACAAGATTAACAAAAACATCAAAATACATAAATAATATCAAGATAATCAAAACCCTAAACAAATAAAGATATCAACTACAAGTAGATCGCGAAGAGAAAGAGCAATAAACTGCAGATTTACCCAATTTTTGATTATGTATAAGGGAGAGATGATGGTATATTCTAGAAATAATTTCGACCATTTGATTTGATTGTATTCTTCTTTGAAAAGAGATACTCCTGAAAGGAAGGAGTATTTTGCCCATAAACTTATAGATCGAATTGTTGATGTTTTTGAATCAAGAATAGCAAGCCACGAACTAGACATCAAAGATCGAAGAACTTGCCCCACAACGACGAAGAAAAATCGCCCCAAAACGGCGAAGAAATATGTCAAAAAACACAAAAAATGATGTAGAAACATCTTATTCAACAAACAAAACTAGAAAAGAAAAAGAAATCCTTACTCAGATCTGGTCCAAAAGGACCAAATCTGAGCAAGAAAGATGAAAAGACTCAAGGGTTTTTTAGAAGAGAAGAAAAAAGAAAAAAGAAAGAGAAAAGAGATAAAGAAAATTCCTTTCCTTATATAACTAAAATGTATTTTTGGTGATCGGAACTTGGAAGTAACAAATGATCCGGAACTCTTGAACTCTATAAGTTATAAGTTCTCTCGATTTTACTCATCGATGAAAATATGTTTCTCTTTTTTCGGAATATAAAATGTAGATAAATGAAGAATTTTTTGCATAAATTGTTCGAATTTTTGAACTCCTCGAAAATACTATATTGTAAAATAAGAATAATTAACCCTGGTCAATTAAATGTTATCGACACAATTAAACTGTCGTCTGCCTACAAACCTAAAATATATCTTATTACCCAAAATATATAAATAAGAGGCAAGATATGTGCATTATCTCACATGATTTATGCCAATTTTTCTATAAAAATCAAAAGACAATGAATTTGAAACTAATATTCTTCTTAAAAAACTCTATATTCCTACGAAAAAACTTAGCTTAGCACAAATCTGAGACATAAAACACCACCCATCATCTACCACTTTGAAGACCAGCCATTGAAAATTAACGGTAGATATAAAAATTGGTAAATGGCGAGGTTCAAATTGTGCTCATTTTCAGTTAGAGTATAGAGTTTTATACGAGTAGTGTATCATCAGGATATTGGCTTTAAATTTCTCAATGACGTATGAGGTTTACACAAACATAAATTCTAGACATACAACACTTTAGACAACACTAAAACAACCCTCTCACATAACTCTTAATTGTAGGGCCCAAAAATGGACCCCCTGCTAACTCCATGTGAGAAGATTGTTTTAGTATTGTCTAAAGTATTGTATGTCTACAACTACTCACACACAAATTGGTAGGAATTTTTTGAAATAATGTTTGAATAAGACTGTAGATTGGTCTTATTTGGGTTATTATTTTTGAATAAAAGCTTCAAAAGAAAAATGATAAAAATAAATCAAATTGCAGTATAATTTGCCTGGCTAAATTGGGGCCTATACCACTTAATTGGGGCCTATGAATTACTTCAACCAACCTAAAGAGAAGGATATGGGGTGTCTAAAAGATGGTAAAATACAAAATTAACCCTTAAAGAAAATTTAATTATTCTAACACAAATACAAATACAAAATCATAATCACTTTATTAACAAATACAAAAATCATTAATCAAAACTCAATTTTTTTTTTCAATTTCCATCAAAATCAAAACTAAATCCTAATCAATCCAAAACAACAATTGAAATCTAGTTTCATTTTGGGTTTTGAAAAAAAAAATCAAAAAAAAAAAAAACAATTCAAGTGATTGAGTTAAATCCCTTTAATCCATTCCTTCTAAGAGGTACTCTACAATGATTTACCTCTAAATCTTTGAAATTCACTCATCAAATTTTCTGAAAATCCGCCCAGAGTCGGTTTATGTGTGCATCATATTAGTATGATTGTTTTAGCAATCGGTTTTTATTGTGCACATACATAACCCGATTCTGGGTGAACATCAACATCAATCGGTTTACGTTAATGCAAGAATCAACCTGTTCAAGTTCGGATTTGTAGAGAAATCAAGAATCAGATTATTAGTGCATATATATAATCCGATTGTGACTGTTAACGAATATTTTTTGAATTTGAAATTATAGCCGTTGGTACTTTGTGTATATAAAGTGGATAGCCTATTCTCTATCATACACTACCTAATCCAAAGAAATCTTTCTCCATTGTTAATTTTTTTTTCATTTGAAGATGTCAAGTCCATCATCATCAACTACCAAATCAATCGAACACATACTTAGAATATGCAAGCGAACAACCAAATCAATTGCGGCAATTGAAGAAGAGATACGCAAAAGAACCGAACAAACAACTACAAACGCGACTTCGTCTTCAGCACATACCAAATACACTAATGTGATGGATGAAGTGTTAAGCAAACGAAAATCCACAAAAGAAACCAAATATTCATCATCGGCTGCCACATAATATGAAGAAAAACTCAAGGCACGGAAACGATCCGAAGAAGAATTCCAACTGAGGGCAAGGTTAAAGGATGTTGAAGAAGAAACGGAATGGATTAGAAACTTTTACCTTATCAAGGATGAATTTCCATAAGATCCTCATGATCATACTATATTTTGGATTCAGGTTGGTTGGGGTCCTTTCGTTAAACCAACGAGCAAGAAACCACGCTTTAATTATGAACCATCCCATATTTCTTCAAGGACAATGCATGTTAGGAAATTATGCATCAAGTACAATGAGTTTCTCGATAGGTACAAAGGGGACAGGTTCGTTGCACAAGATGCATATATAAAGCTTGGAGAGGAGAGCGGTTTTATCATTTCGAAGCGGCATTGATAGTTGAAGCTCACACTAAGAAATAGAACCGTGTTAGTTTCAATTTTAAGAGTTTATGAAAAGTGGAAATGATCCACAATCTGATCATGTTGGATTATATGTAATCCGATTGTTGAGTTAAAAATTGTTTGTTTTTCTTTAACTTTTTCTTCCCAAAATCGGATTATATTGTCGTCCACAAATACCGATTATGAAATACAATCGGATCATGTTGGACCATATGTAATCCGATTATTTAGTTAAAAATTGGGTGTTCTTCTGTAACTTTTTCTTCCAAAAATCGGATTACATTATCGTCCATAAGGACCGATTCTGAAATAATCCCAGACAAGTTTTGTTCAGAATCGGTTTATAATAGTTCCTTAGTAAACCGATTCCTATTTGAAGTCAGAATCGGTTTATAACAGTTATAGTATAAACCGATTCTGAAAAAGATGCAGCAAACTACTTTCTTAATCGGACTTTAAAACCGTATTATAAGACCGATTCTAAAAAAGATGCAACAAATTTAATGAGTCCAACGTACCCAAAAAAGACAAATCAGTTTCACTCATTAAGCTTGGTCCGGTTTGCAACATACAATATATGAAAGCGACAAAATATAAACATCCGATAGTTCAAGTTCTTAACAAAAGGAAAATACTCATTCCAACACTTTAAGACCCTTCATTTGATCCGGCTCGACTAACTCCTCCCAACGCTTCATGTTGGGCTCATATTTTTCAAGCCATTTCTTGGTGAGCTATGAGTCATGATGAAACCTACACATCGGTGGTAATGGACAATCTTCACGTAGCCTAAGACCGATATAATATATTTTGTTAGGGTTGAATAAAACAATTCTTCGATCCTTAAGCGATTCATCCCAAATGGTGTACTTGGAGGCGTATGTATAATATGTTCCCTGACCAAATAAATGAACAACACAACTCCACGTTTCCGCCAGAGGATGACCACATAGAGGCATGCTCATCCAATACTCTGGGGTAATTGGTCCATTCCCCTTTGGCTCTTGTACACTAGCAACCATTTCATAAAATCTCACTTCTTTATCCTTTCTTGATCCTTCCTTCATCATTGAAATGTAAAAATCCTTGTCTTCTTGTAGGCGCAAGGCCATCGTCTTTCTAAAATATTAGCATTGGGTTAGGTTCTCATCGTCCTCCAAACTTATATGACCTATTTGTTCCGACGCAACATGATAACCACAATTCCCATCCGCATCCACATCATCGGTAGATAAAACATAGGGCTTAATGAATTCAGGAAGTTTCGAATAAAACTCCTCGAATATGGTGTAACACGTTCGATGGGGTCTACCTCGTTCATCCCTAGGTGTGCTTCCATCACCAAGAGCGGCCCTTAGAGTCATCATAGAACCCATTTGTCTTGCTTGTCCCTTCCATGCACGTATCCTTGATACCCGTGTTGTACTCGCTTGACTCTCTTGAGAAGGAACGATTAGATAGTTTGGCTCATCGTTTATTGTTGGCGCTTGACTTTCTTGAGAAGGATCGATTGGATCCTCATGTTGCGAAGGAGCAATTGGATCATTTGAAAGGACCATATGTGCGCTACTTGTCTCGCTTTATCCCTTCTTTGGTCGACCCCTTTTCCTCTTAGCCGGTGCCTCTTCATGCTCAATTTGTGAAGGAACGTTTGGAACATTTGTCTTGGCTTGTGCGCTACTTGTCCCGTTTTCCTCTTTCTTTGGTCAACCCCTTTTATTTGGAACCTGCGCCTCTTCATATTTAGCGTCTTCATACTCGTGTTGAGAAAAGTCTCTTTTATGACTCAATAACGAGTTTTTTCCGGTACTCAATGCAACCTTAAACTCTTTCCTTTCTTCCTTCCTATCCATGTTGGTAGCTGGTCTACCCGTCGGCGGTAGCACCGTTGGTTCTCCTACCGGTACCATATGGGGGTTAGCGGCAAGTTTTAAGTCGTACATCAAAACTTTTCGTCCCAAACCATCTTTTTTTGCGAATTTCTCGATGAGTTCTCTTCCAATATCCGTATCCACAAAGGATTCCAATGGTTCTTCGTTTGGGGGTGGTTTGAAAGTTAGTTGCTTCCAAAACGGATCAATGATTTCAAAAGGAATTCCTTGTTGGTACCTCGCAATCATGTGACGACACAGAAATCCCAAGGCCGTCATCGTCATACACGAACATACAATTATCCTTCTCCCCATCTCCTTTTCCACATAATATTTGTAATCCTTCATCATATAAATGATTGCCCAGTGAGACACCCTATAGTTTAAACGTCTAATCAACCAATGGTAGTCCTTGTAGCTTGTGATGATTTTCATCCTACTCTCTTCCATTTGCGCGGTTATCTTGATGATATCAGCCTTGGTGTATTCATGGATGGCTTCTTGTACCGTAACCACACTATTTTGGCTCCCTCGGAGCAAGCTTTTCAAACGTCCATGAGATCCTTCCGCGATACTTGTCGCCTCATTCTTGTAATGCATGTGTTGGTAGGTGTAAGCATAGACAAATTTTTCCTTGTATGGATCCAACAATTCCTTCAAGCAATAAACCACACATTTCTCGTAATCCTTCTTCCATAGCCCAATAAAACTCTCCAAATAGGATTCAAACTCGGCCATGGACATTGAGTGTACCATTAAATCCCAATGATGTTGAAAATCCTTCCATAGTAACCCATTCGCCTCATACTCCAATTTGCTTTTCTTCTTGTCCTCCTCTCGTTGTTCCGGAGTTAGTTTTTGAAGACGCTCATCTTCGGCCTTTTCATGAGCGATACCTTTTTGTGGCTTTGGCTTTTGGATATGACCCCTACAATTACTTCTAATATTGCATTGTATGTGCCATGTGCAAAGAAAATGCTTAGCGTCCGGAAAAACCACTCCTATGGCATTCATTAGTGCTTGGTCCTTATCCGTTACTATGATCCTCGGAGTTTGATCGCCCCGGTATATCTCCTTCAAGGTCTCTAGCATCCAAGTAAAACTCACATCATTCTCCCGATCCATAAACCCCCATGCTACCGTGAAAGTTTGCTTGTCGGAAGTATGGAAAGCAATGTTTAACAACGGCATGTTGTACTTGTTGGTCTTGTACGTACAATCTATTAACAAAATTTGATAGAAGCATTGGGCCAACTTGATCATCTCCGGATGCGCCAAGAAAATACGAGTCACTTTGCCTTCCAATACATGCTTCCTCATTGTGTATCCGTGTTGATCGGCTAACCACTGAGATTGTTCCATAACCGCTCTACCATCCCATTCCCTCTTCCTAAAGGCTGCTCTTGCCGTGTAAATTTGCCTCAAAGTGGACAAGTTATCCTTATCATCCTCCTTAATCTTCCTAAGGATGTCACTTGGTTTACACGCTTTCATCGACCTTACCGTTTCCAATTGATGTGGTTTCAACCCACAAACGGCCGCGTGTCCAATAAGAGATTCCGGATCACCATGATTATGACAACCATTCATCACTTTATCGAGCTTGTATACCTTACCACCGGGTCTACTGGGTCTATTAACTATAATCTTAAACGAGCAATCATACTTCTTTGATTTAGTAATGTATTCCCTTGCCGTCTTCTTCACATACGGTCTGTCCTTTGCCCAGTGACTTTCTTGCTTTCCACCTCTCTCACAAACAAGTTCCAAACGATCTCGACTTGAACGACGACCTAAAACTAATGCGCATTTGATCTCTATGCCCTTGTCTATAAACCATTGCTTTGCATCGTTTCTTTCTTTCCATTCCAAATCGGTTAAATAGTAGGCAGATGTATCAAGACCCAGAAGAGATACGGCTTTGGGCTGATCTTCTTCAAACGCCACAACAATCTACAACAAATATCAACAAGTTGAGGATTTAGAATCGGTTTATATGTTACAGTCGAGACAACCGATTAAAAGTAATCGGTTTATATGTGCAACAATAAAGTCCGATTATGGACTTAACGAAACAATTTCGAAGTTCACAATCGGATTATTTACGTGTATATGTAATCCGATTTTTGTTCTCATTTCTCCTGGAACTTTTTTTCTCCACAATCAGATTACATATACACGTAAATTATCCGATTGTGAACTTCGTGTATTCTACGTGATTATTCAAGTGAAGAAATCGGATTATGCACATCACCAACAAAAACCGATTTCTGTCACGTACCCATCGCGCCCAAATTTTTACTACAATCGGTTTATGTGGTGACTAACAACAACCGATTATTGTACCCAATTTGGGGATTTTACCCAGAATCGGTTTATGTGGTGCTATCGAATAAACCGATTTTGGGTTAAAGTTTTGAAAAATTATCCCTTTTTGGGCTATTGGGACATGCAAATACATGTTTGTAGATCGTTACAACTCATACCTGTTTATTAGAAGCATCATCACCTTCTTCTTCCCGACGATATTGTTCTTGTGCTTGAATAATATCCTCAAGCATTCTTTGGTTGACATCCTCTTCTTCTTTCAACAAATTATCCAATTCGGTAGGATCGAAATCAAGACTATCCGATGCACCCACTTCTTCATCACTACTAGAGTCTTCATCATCACTAAAGTTTCATTTTTGCTAAGAAAATCACAAACCCTAGTTTTTTCTTTTCTCCCTCTACTTCTTCTTTCCCTCCAAACCTTAAAAGAGAAAATGAATTTCTACTCTAATCCTAACACTATAATCAAACTCAAACACTAATTAATTTAACTAATACTCCCTCCGTCCCCAATATATAGGCGGATAAGTGGGTTTCTCTTAGAATAAGAAAAAACTTTGATTTCCTACATATCCATCTTAACAACTTCCAACATTAGAGACATTAACTTAATTGTGGTGATATAACTACCTATAATAAATAAGGGTAATTTATGGAAAAATCCATCTTGGAATTGAAAATCTGCCTATCTAATAGTACTACAAATTTTTAAAACTCTGCCTGTATAATAGAGACGGAGGGAGTACTAACTTAATTAATCATCACTAATTATTTTTTCTTGGAAATCATCACTAATTTAATAAGGATATATTAGACATTAACATAAATAGTGGATAAGTGGCATAGGCCCAATTTAGCACGGATAATTTGGTTTGCTGGTCGTGGACTCCTGGTAAAACACATCAACAAAGAGAAAATTCTCAGAGCGAGTCCTCAAAAATGGGTAACAGACTAGTTACGTCCAGTACATGTCAGCCAGTACACAAATCGACCTCTTTAATTTCCAGTGAATTCTTTTCACCATTCCACCAAGAACCCAAGAAAGAAAATAATCAATAATGGACAAGCAAGTCATCAACGCTATGATCAGCTCAGCTGGTGGTCCAAGAAGAAGCACGACTGTTCCCAATAAAATAATACAGAAGAAGAAGAGAGAATCTTTAACGTGTGGACCCCATTTTGAATAGGAGGTGTAATGTAATGTCAAACAAAACTGAGAGGAGAGTTGTGGTAGAGGAATTCACATGGTTGATCCACTCTTTGTGCATCTCATATTCTTCATCTTCATTTCTTTTTTCCTTTCTTCTTTCTTCTTCTTCTTCTTAATTACTCAAGTCAACCCTGAACCCCAAAAAACAAAAAAAAATCTTGCTCAATCTCTCTTCATCATCTCCATTTCACACTTTATACAAACTTTACCATTTTTGATCCACCAGACTCTATCTCTCTGTTTTGCAAGAATGGAGAGTAGTAGCAATACTTTGAGTTATTGGGATCTGAAGCCTCTGATAATGAACGAGCTAACACAAGCTAAAGATCTTTTAAAGCAACTACAGAACGATCTTGATACATCATCTACTTCGACGATTGCTAGCAAATTATTAGTAACTAAAGTCATATGTTCATTTGATAATTCTGTATCCATGTTGAACCGGATTAAAACAGATGCTCAGCCTACCGCTGCGTCTACCACCACGACGGCCACGGTCATGAGTCCGCCTGGGGTTATTAATTCCATGCCTATAGATTCTAAGGTTATCGATCTGACTCTTACGGATAAGACACCACCACCGGCGGCGGCGGCTTCTGCCTACAGGAACCAAACGACCGGTTCAACAACGGCGGCGGCAGGAGGAGGAGCGGGTTCGATCGAGAGGCCGGCTTCTATATTTGAGAATAATCCTCCGAGAAGTGATTCCAGAAGCGATTATGAATATAATAACAATAATAATAATCATCATCCTCGAAGCGATTCTAGAAGCGATTATGAATCTGATATAGCCAAAGACCAGCCTAAAAAGAGGTATATTATATTACATACATATATATGTAGGAATTCAATTCAATTTTATCTGGTGATGAAAAATTCATGTATTTATGTATGTATGAATTTATGAAATACTAGGAAAGTACTACCTAGATGGACAGAAAATGTGCGAGTTTGCGAACAATCAGGGCTCGAAGGACCCTTAGATGATGGATACAATTGGAAAAAATATGGACAGAAAGATATTCTTGGAGCTAAATATCCAAGGTGAGCAAATGAAACAGACATCTTTATTAGTTGAATCATTTTATTCTTAAATTGGACAACGAAATCATATTGAATTTGAGTGAAATTTTTTAGTTTTCCTTGTGATGTTACAAACTATTTTTTAGCACTCTTGAGTCTTGACTTATGCTGTATTATCATTGTTGCAATATTTCTTTGTTTTTCAGAGGGTATTACAGGTGTACACATAGAAATGTTCAAGGATGTATAGCTATAAAACAAGTTCAACGATCCGATAAAGACCCGTCATACTTTACCGTTACATATCAAGGAAGACATACTTGTACTCAAGCTTCAGAGGACATACCAAGGAATACGTCAAGAAGTAAACATGATCAGTTGAATAAATGTCAAGACCCAAAACAAAAGAAAACAGAAGTACTTATAAGTTTTCAAACAAGTTCTCGTGATAAATCAGTAGAGGAAATCAGTTTTGCAAAAAGTTGTCAAGTTAGAGCTAAGGAACTCAGTCTTCAAAAACCTACTCAGATGCCAAAGGCACTGGAAATCAGTATCCCGAAAATTAATCTTACCAAGGAAATTAGTAATCAACAAAGTTCGCTTGCGAAGGAATTTAGTATTCAGAAAAGTAGTCATACTAAGGAGATCAGTAATTTACAGAGTTGCCAAACAAAAGAAATTAGTAGTCTTACTAAGGACTTCACTCTTCAGAGGAGTAGTTCTGCTAAGGAGATAAGTAATCAACAAAGTTGTATTACGAAGGAATTCAGTATTGAGAAAAGGTGTCATGCTAAAGAAGAGGATATCAGTATTAAGAAAAGTTGTCTCACTAAAGCAGATTTGAATACAAAATTAGAACTCAGACTTTCTTCTTTTTAATTTTTGGGCTGGATAGTCATGGTTTGTTAAGTTAGCTTGTGTTATTCATTTAAAGAATCAAACCCATAATTTTTTGGTTATACTGCATTTGAAGTGCATCGAGTTTTAATCCGACAACTCGTGCTGGAGAAGTGTTACTCTTACAAGGTCCATCGAATGGGTTCTATGGCTGAATGATCAAGCACCATTTGATATAGTTCCTGCTATATGTTCAATCAGGTATTTCAAACTATCTCTATTTATATTTCCTACAAATTTTTGATGTCTCAATGTTAGAAGAAACCAGAAAGACTCCAAAGTTGGCTTCTCTTCATGAGGCTTTTAGTATACGGTCGATGCCTTTGCACCTATATAAAACTATCTGTGAAGAGGAGCTGCACTGCTTCTCTTAACAAGATTTTAACCATTGAAAACCTACAATGAAGAGGCCACCTAACTGTTTGAATGCCTTCTGTCATTTTGGCATCGATATCTTTAGAAGTCTACCTAAAAATGGTGCTTCCTAGGGTCACTACCACAGTTGTTCTTCTGCTATGTGCTCTTCTTGATGCCCTGGAATTGTGCATACGGTTGACACCTTACATCTACAAGTATAGGGAGTGTAACCATATATTTTCGTAAAACTTATCTCGAAGAAGCGCCACACAACTTCCTTCAACAAGATTTTAACCTATGGAAACCTTCAAAGACTAGGCCGTCTAATATATGAAGATGTTGTCTTGTCATTTGGCATCAGTTCCCCCTAATTAACTTGAAATGGTGCTTACTAATGTCATTATTACAGCTGGTCGTCTGCTGTCCTGAACATGGTGCATGCCTTTTGTAAGTTGGTAGGACGGTCATTCATATATGCTGCCAAATGTCGGAGCTTTTGAACGGAAACTGAAGCTATCTCATTTTGTTGTACTAAATTGGAATTTTATACATACTTGGGTGTCAAATCAAATGCATATACAGTTAAATTCTTTGTGTATAATTGGGAGAACATATTCATATAATCCCCACTCTAGATGACACTCGATACTTAGCTTAAACAGTTTTGTTTAGAACAGTTTGGTATTAAAATTTATTTCCAATTTATACCTGTAACTTTTTACAATGTAATGTTTTTTGCATTTAAAACATTTCCCTTTTGATATCTCCATGACACAACACATATAGTGTCTTTATCTAACTTATTATATTTGAGTTATTTGGTTGTGAATACGTTACATGATTTTCTTACAGAGGTTTAGAGGTTTGTTCGATCAAGAGTTTTATGGGTAAGTATGGATTCCTGTTTTACATGAATTATATGGATTTATAAGGTTTCATTATATATCCACGGACGTATATGGATTTATGTTAAACTATCATGGATCAAAGTGGAATCTTTTAGAAATTTGTATGGAATAATAAAGTTCAATATCAGGTTGACTATATGAAGCGCAGTTAGCGTTCGATAGAATATTTGATTGGAATTTATTATCATGATCTTCTATTCGATTGTGTATCTAGTTTTTTTTTTTTTTTTTTTTTTTTTTTTTTGATACTAAATAAAATTGATTAGAGGCAAACATTACAGTTTTCCTTTACCACTGCTATAGAAATATCAGGTGGTAGAGTTCCTTCATACATGAAAGTAGAGTTTTCCTCTCTAGCTTTTTTAGCTAGTAAGTGAGCTACTTGATTACTTTACTTTGTCTGTGTACAGACTTACAAAACCAGAATTGCTTGGTTTTAAATTTATTTCGAACTTGTAAAAGAAAACCCTGATTGAACCAATGGACCAGCGGCTCTTCTTCATTAATTGATCTAGCTACAGATTCACAGTCTACTTCAAAGATTGCATAAGTAATGTTGAGATCCACTGCTTGTTCTAGAGCTTTACATTTAAAATATTCAGCTCCATACTCCTCTGCAACTTCCTCTCCCAATTGTATGCCTCTTGCACCTAAGCATTGACCTGCACAATTATGGATGATTAGTCCAATGCTTCCTTTTTTTCGTATCTGGCATATAAGATCCATCAATATTGATCTTAATATAGTCTTTATCTGGCGGCATCCATTCTTTCACATGCAAAGTATTAGTACTGCTATTAAGATCTCTAGTTAAAGTTCTACTGCATTGTTCCAGAAGTTAGTTAATTCTAGCAATAGTTCCTTGCTGATGAGGTCTAGTGTTCTGAAAAATCAGAGAACACCTATCTTTCCAGATATACCATAAAGTGCACATGAATCTGTGCAGATTATCCTCCTCCATTACATAGAGAGGAGGAATGTTTTGATCAGCAGAAAAATACCAACTTATGATCCAGTTTATCAAACTTGGAAATTGATCAGAGATGACTGATATATTAATATTCATACCCAACCAAATAGTTCTAGTATAGCTGCACTCAAAGAAAAGATGATTAAGAGTTTCAACATTATTGTTACAAAAAGCACACTGAGTATCAATGTTAGGATTATATCTAGCAAGAAAATGCCTAACAGGGACAAAGTTTTTATGCACTTCCAGATGAACAACTGAACTCTATGAGGAACTCTAGTTTTCCAAAAATGTTTCCATATTTCAGTGGGAACAGGGTCACAAGCAACCTGAGCATTAACATAATCACTACATATTGTATTATAAGCATTTTTCACAGTAAATTTCCCTTTCCTGTCTGGTTTCCATATGAGGCAATCCTCATCACTAGTTGGTATATTCATGTTAAGAATCATACCAGCACAATCCTGGTTGAAAAGAATGTCGATAATATCAGCATTACAAACTCTTGTTCTAGGTAAGAATAAGTCACACACAAGATTATAATTTTCAAAACTAGATGCTCCAGTAACTGGAGCAGGTGGGCTATCTAAACCAGTAACCCAACAATCTATCCAAATACTAATTTTGGTGCCACATCTAACATCCCAAACAAAATATTTTTGAATCACTTCAAGACCAGTATAGAAACTTCTCCACAACCAAGAGCAGTTAGCTTTAAGCTTATCAATATGCAGAAAACTACCATTTTTAGCATACTTGGCTCTAAGGATTTGAACACAGAGAGAATCTTCACCACTACAAGCTTTCCAAGCTTGTTTAGCAAGTAAAGCAATATTAAAATTTTCAAGATTTCTGAATCCTAGACCTCCTAGAGATTTAGGAATGCTAAGTTTGTTCCATCCTATAGGATTATAACCTCTATTGTTCTTATGCCCCCACCAAAAATGTCTTTGAATAGAGTCAAGCTGGGATAAAGTATTATTGGGAAGTTTGAAGCTTCCCATCTGATGAGTAGGCAAAGCATTTAGAACATGTTTCACTATAGTAGATCTAGCAGACTGATTCATGGTTTTGCCTTTCCAGTTCTTTAATCTAGAGCCAAAGGAATGTATGATGGGTTTAAAACCTTTATTTTTATCTTTGCCTAATAACAAAGTAACACCCAGATAGATGTCTGAATCTTGCATTTCAGACATATTTAAGGCTCTAGCAAGAAATTGTTTAGTATCAGGACTTAAATTTTTACTAAAATAAACACTAGATTTATTAAAGTTAAGCATTTGTCCTGAGTACTTACCAAAGTCACTAATAACTTTCAAAATACCTGAGATATTATGCATGTCTGCCTTTGCAAATAAAAGAATATTATCTGCAAATAATAAGTGAGTGATTGCAGGAGCATTTCTTGCAACGTTCACACCTGAAATAAGATGACTATTAGTAGCAACTAATAAAAGTCTGGAAAGATATTCCATAGCTATAATGAACAGATAAGGGGATAGAGGATCCCCTTGTCTTATTCCTCTAGTAGGACTATACTCATGAGTAGGGGTGCCATTTAGCAGAATAGAGATTTTGGTAGTAGTTATACACTGTTCTATATATCTGCAAAAATTTTCATTAAAACCTATTTTCTTAAGCATACCCAAAAGAAAAGGCCATTCAAGCCTGTCAAAGGCTTTAGAAAGGTCAAGTTTTAGAGCCATAGTACCAATGTTTCCCTCCTTATGTTTCATGGTGTGTATCATCTCATGAGCTATAACTATGTTATCATGGATAGCTCTACCTGGCACAAAAGCAGATTGAAAAGGTGAGACAATATGCTTTAAAAAGGGCTTCATTCTATTAGCTAAAATCTTGGAAATAAGCTTATAGATAGTGTTACAAAGGCCTATAGGTCTGAAATCAACTGGTTTTTTGGCAACTTTAGTTCTGGGTATTAAGCTTAAGTAGGTTTTGTTAAATTCTCTAGACATGAAACCAGTCTCAAAAAAAAAAAAAAAAAATCACAGCACAAACCACATCATTACCCACAATATCCCAATTAGCTTGGTAAAAACCAGCTTGAAAGCCATCAGGCCCTGGAGAGCTCCAAGAAGCCATATCCTTTATTGTTTTATGAATTTCCTCAATCGAAGGAATATCTGTCAACCTGTTGTTATCCTCATCATTTAAAACAGTAGGTATAATGTTAAAAATATCATCAGATAAAATAATATTAGAAGAGGTACCAACCGTACTGAAATGATTAACAAGCAAATCAGTAATATCTTCTCTTTTATCAAACCAAACACCATCATTATTATACAAACTATCTATATTTTTCCTGAACATCCTTCTATTGGCAAGAGTATGAAAATACTTAGTATTATTATCCATATCAGTAACAAACTTATCACCATATTTTTGTTTATAAAACTCACCTTGAATTGAA
Source organism: Papaver armeniacum (assembly GCA_023531295.1). Classification (NCBI taxonomy): domain Eukaryota; kingdom Viridiplantae; phylum Streptophyta; class Magnoliopsida; order Ranunculales; family Papaveraceae; genus Papaver; species Papaver armeniacum. The sequence continues at coordinate 59,618 of JAJJWW010004462.1, forward strand.
AACCAATTTTCAAGCTGACTAGTAATATTCTTGAGTTTGTTATGTTGATTATCAGAGGGATGTTCATTTTGGATTTTCAAAAGTTGATCTTGAAAGATTATTGATATTCCTATCAATGTCCCCAAATTCTACTCTATTCCAATGAGAAAGTCTTTTTCTAGTTCTTTGGTGTTTCATAGATAAATTAAAAGCAGGTGAACCAGCGGAATCATCTTTCCAAGCTATACCTAACTGATTTTTAAAAGAAACACGCTTCATCCACATAACAAAAAATTTAAATGGTCTCCACATATTTTTAATGGAATTCTCAGTGTGAAGGAGAATAGGACAATGATCAGATCCAGCTTGAACTAGATGAACTAACTTAGCATGAGGAAAATTTATGTTCCAATCTTGGTTACCTAGAGCTAGATCAATCCTAGATTTTCTTACTCCAGTGCCCATGTTATTGCTAGACCAAGTATAATCTCTACCAGAGAAGCCTAAGTCCATAAGACAGCAAGTATTAATTTGAGTTTGCACATATTTATCTTCCATAGTAATATTAGACAAATTTCTTTCATCATGAAGATGAACATTAAGATCTCCTATTACTAACCATGGCTGACTAATATTTTCACCTATTATATTCATATGATCCCATTGCTCCTTCTTAACATCAAAGTATGTAGAGCCATACATGAAGGATATAAGAACAACAGGTTTAGAAGGGTGTAAAGTAGCAACTACATGAATAATGTTATTATTAGTTTCTTGAACCTCACAGACAATACCATCCTTCCACATTAATATCAGCCCACCTGCAAGACCAATTCTATCAATGCAAACATGATTACAGTAATTAAGAGATCTAGCTAGCATTAACATTCTGTTTGAATCTATCTTAGTTTCAGAGAGAAACAAGAAATCAGGTGAGGGAATTTTAACAAGAACACACAACTGGTCCTTAGTGAACTTTTGGGCAAGCCCTTGCACATTCCATGCAAGTATCTTCATAACTGGCACACTTTCTAGAAGAATAGAAGAAAATTCAAGAAATAAATCACAGTTAAAATTCGTATGTAAATAGCCTTGAAAATAAAAATTAATTTTGTTTGGGTTTGTGTATACCTGAGATGGTCCTTCCTGATAATCATTCATGGGTTCTTCTGAAATGGGTGCAGCTGAAATATCCGAATCCATCATTGAGGATTGATATTGGTTCATATTAGTAGCTTTCTCATTTTGCAAGATATTTGGTGGCTAGACATGAATATTATGAGGATTCATTGCAGGAGCCTGATTAAGAGAAGAGTTTCTCAGTCTTTTAACATTTCTAGGTCCATCATTATCTTCATCACCTTCTAATTCTGCATCCATAGAATTCTCCATATCTTGTTCCTCATTACCTTCATCAACAACAACTTCATGTCTCATCAGAGTTTCATATTCCTCAAAGGACAAACTGTCTAAGTAGAGGAGATACTCAGTTTGTGCACAAGTTTCCTCAACATGATCAATCACAAAGCATTTAGGACAAATGTTCTTTGGTTATAGATTCCAATGATAACGAACCCAAACAGCTCCACCATCAATTGTTTTCCAACATCCACCACGGTGAAGAGATTTTTTTGAGATCAATCTCTATTATAGCTTTCACAGTGTTGCCATATATTTTGGCCTGCAATTTGTTGGCTTAGTTTCAATCTTTTTTTCCCATGAAGCTTAATGCCTCATCAATGACAGCTACATTCATATGCTACAGCTTGAGATATTTGAATTGCAACTGGAACTTCTGATGAGTGAAGACATAATCCTTCAACGGGATATTGGAATAATATTTCTGCACCACAAATAAGACACCATCAATCAACCACGGACCCTCTGAAATGACTTCATCTCTTTCTTCTTCATTATTCAGCTTGACTAACATGAGGTTATGACCCATAATTCTGATTTCTTTATTGTGATATTTCCTCCATAAAGATTTAATTTCTTCTCTTATAATTATCATTTTCATCTTTTTCTTCTCAACAAGCTTTCCTAGAATACCAAAACTCCATTCTTCTACAGCTTGAGTGATTGTTTGGGTAGAACCAACTGTTCTTCGATTGGCTGGAATCTCAATATTGGCTCTTCTTAGTTGTCTGGAGAGAAGGTTAATGCTATTGCTTTGTGAAGAAGACATATTGTAATTCTTTCGAACTTGAAGCATGTAGTTTCTAGATCTAGTTTTCAAAGTTGAGAATATAGTAAGATAGCCATAGGTATTGGTAGTATTTATCCTGAATAGACTTTCCTTTTGACTCAAACTAAAATTCCTAGAATCAAGAATAATATCTTTGAAATTTCTTTGAAGAGTAACAGAATAAATCTTAGAATGCCACCCTGATTCGAAAGAATTTTTCTTTCTTTTTTTGAGGCTTAAATTTCGAACTAATTGAGGGTATACTGAGTAACTTGGTGAAGAAGGAAATAAAACATCATTCTGCATGTAACTTAATTTCATGCATTGAATGCAGACACTGATTGATTGGAGATTAGGAGCCAAAAAAATTTCAAAATTTTGTAGTTGACTTTCACTCGGATGAAGATCACTATCTTGAAAAACCATGAATGATTTTGATGTTGACATGATTGCTGGCATAATCTGTTATCCATCTGAGTTTCTTGCTTATTGTGATATGTCACATTTTGGAGAACTACTGATCTACTAATATGAACCATCATCAAAAAGATGATGGTGTGCACCACTGCTAAAAACACTACTGCTATTCGTTCAGCTGCACCATGATACAAACTGAGTTCCACCACTGGTTTCCCCATTGAATGCTTATCTTGAGACCTACAAAGATTCACACATCCATTCAGTTAGCGAAAGTTTTAAAATCTGAAAAGAAAATTAATAAGATTGAAATATAATCTAAAGATAATTCCACAATATCTATAGATTTTATAATTTGTAATTCAGATAAACATAGTAGAAATCAAGAGAAAAACAAGAATCGGTTTGTAATCATAAGTGAAAAAGCGGGGGTCTAACAACCACACCCAATATTTCGCTTAGCAATTTGTATGGACAAACTCCAATATACTTTTAAGAGAATCAACTAGACAGTCAGACTCAATCTTAATAAAAGTATATCAAAGAGTTATATCTCACTTTCTCGATTCAATACTTACTCGAGCAAATAGAAATCTGCGAGTCTAATTGAATACAAGAGAAATCACTTGAACGGTACCAAAGACCAATGTTCAAGTATCAATCAATTTCAATCAACAACCAAAGGTCGGATTTCCCAATTGATTGATTCAAAGCACAAACTATGATATTTCAATTATATAACAAAATATAATGCGGAAAAGAAATAACACATACACCAAAAGTTTTGCTAACGAGGAAACCGCAAATGCAGAAAAACCCCGGAACCTAGTTCAGATTGAACACACACTGTATTAAGCCGCTACAGACACTAGCCTACTACAAACTAACTTCGGTCTGGACTGTAGTTGAATCCCAATCAATCTCACCTTGATCCAAGGTACAGTTGCGCTCCTTACGTCTCTGAACCTAGCAGGATATTACGCACTTGATTCCCTTAGCTGATCTCACCCACAACTAAGAGTTGCTACGACCCACCCAAAGTCGAAGACTTTAATAAACAAATTTGTATCACAGAAAAGTCTACGGTAATAGATAAATCTGTCTCCCACAGAAATACCTACGAGTTTTTGTTCCTTCTTTTGATAAATCAAGGTGAACAGGAACCAATTGATAACCCGGACTTATATTACCGAAGAACAACCTAGAATTATCAATCACCTCACAATAATCTTAATCGACTAGCGAAAGAAGATATTGCGGAATCACAAACGATGAGATGAAGATGTTTGTGACTTCTTTTATATCTTGCCTATCGGAGAAATCAATCTCAAGCCAATCTTACGATTGTACTTAATACGATAGAAACAGCAAGATCAGGTCACGCAACTACGGAGAAAATAGTTGGGTCTGGCTTCACAATCCCAATGAAGTCCTCAAGTCGTTAACCTACAGGGTCTCGATAGAAACCTAGTGTTAAAGGAGAATCGAATCTAGATAATACAACTAGTATCACACAGAAGGTGTGGGGATTAGGTTTCCCAGTTGCTAGAGTTTTCCTTTATATAGTCTTTCAAATCAGGGTTTGCAATCTAAGTTACCTTGGTAACAAAGCATTCAATATTCATCGTTAGATGAAAACCTGATTAGATTCAAGCTAATATCTTTCAACCGTTAGATTGAAACTTAGCTTGTTACACACAAATGAAATGCACGTTTATTTAGGTTTGTGTAATCGTACCCAAATATGTACACTTAGTTGGTTCAACAGTAGTTAACCAAATGGTTAGCCATATGATCACTTTCATATCAACCATATTCTTCTTTACCATAACTAGTTCAAATGACTCAAATGAACTAGTTAGAGAGTTGTTCAATTGCTTAGATCTTATAGAAGTATACAAGACACAATCGAAGCAAAAGTGATTTGATTCACTCAAATCGATTCATGAACTTTATAGCCACGGTTTGCAAATATTCATTCCTTAGTTTATATAAGTTTAAGTTCACGAATAATCGTTTTTAGAAAATAACCAACTTAAGCACGCATACTGGTACGCGGACTTAAGTACCCGGAATAAGTTTGTTTTCAGTTCACAAACTCCAGCAGAAATTCACGGGATGTGAACTTCCGACAGTGCGCGTACTGGTACGCGGACTTTAGTTCCGATTCTCCTGAGCAGCAAAGTACGCATACTTTGGTTCAAGGAATAATGACTTACACACGTATGAGTTATCACACAATGCTTATATCCAACCATGGTTATATATTCTAAACTTTCATTTCAATCATTGAAACATTCTTAGAGGACGTTATATAGTTGTTGTTCACAAGCTATTTTTCGTCAAAGCAATTTTCAAGTAATTGAAACTTAATATGACTTTCGTCACTAGTAAAGATGAACTTGGCCAAAGCGAAAGCTTACCGACACATATTTCGAGAAATAGATAAGTGAGATAAACTCGGCTCGAAATAGCAAATGTGTATAATCAAAGTCTATATAGCAATACGACTTTTGTCTCAAGATAGGAGATAGAGTAGATAGACTTTTGAGTGATAGATAAGTTCAAGTCTCCACATACCTTTTAGTCGATGAAGTTCCACCAGTTCCTTGAGTAGTTCTTCATCTTTGTATGATGATCGCCATGGAGTCTAGAGCTCAACTACACTTTCTATCCTAGTCCGAGACTTAGCTATAAGTAGACTAGAAATCAAGACTTATAGTTTTGGCAACTAAACTTGAGATAGCAACGCTTGCGAGTTCGACCGAGCAGTGCTCTAACAATAAGATCAAAGAAAAGATTATCAGATTGAAATCATAGAATCAAAGAAAATTTTTCCTAAATTTTCGGTGCTTCTCACTAGAGTGATCGATTGTGTATCTAGCTTGCACACAGTTAGAAATAGGTAAAACGAGTTATACAAGTTCATGGGTTTGCTATCAAAGTGGGTTTTCATGAAGATGAAGAGGTAAAACGAGTTATTCAAGTTCATGAGTTTGCTATTAAAGTGGGTTTTGATGAAGATGACATGGATACTTCTTTGATTAATTTTTATTATAAAAGCAGGAACTTTGATTAATTTTTATTATAAAAGCAGGAAAATTGAAGAAGCAAATTTTCTTTTGATGCTTTACCAGGGAAAACTAATTTTGATGATT
>JAJJWW010004463.1:0-52623 GCA_023531295.1 Papaver armeniacum
TGGAACTAGCTCAAATTGAAACTCTTCTCATCATCTTAGAGACAACGAAAAGATTAAGCCAAAGGCGAAAGAATGAGATCATTCGACATCGTATGAAGAAGGCTGCGGCGTTTATCGAGTTCAGGAATTTTTATCGGAGGTAACTGACAATAGGTTTCGCGGAGCGGATAATTGAAGATTGCTTAGGTGGTCTTATCAAATTTCAGGTGCCTATAGTAATTTTGGTGTTACATGCCCCTAAACTAGATCGAGTTTCTGCCTCAATTTGAGCTGAGCTATGAGTGGCTCAATGTTTATCGGTGGAAAGGAAGAGGTGAATTCACGGAGATTGAGAGATTAGGAAGGAAATGAGATCCACCGGTTTGTATTGAGATGTGATTAAAGGGGTTTGACGGATTCAGAAGAGGGAGAAGAAGATTAAGAAAGAAAATTTGTCTGTCAATTGAATTGAGAGAAGGATGTTAGGGTTGAATTCGGACGAATGATGTGTGAAGTGTAGAGCTGCTTGCAAAGAGAGATGGGTTTGAGGTTGATTGTCTTTGATGATGGAGTAGAAGGAAATACAGAGAATGGCTCAAATTTAATGGTGCCGGTGAATTGAGATGATTTGGGTGAATCGTGAAATTGAGTTAGGGTTTCTGTAATTGATGATGAAATCTGTGGTGTTCTTGATGGGTTCGATATGTTATCGATGGAAGTGATACGTCAGAGAAGAAATTGATGTAGGCTTTGAGAGGTTGCGATGAACAAGAAATCATGATGAAGAAGATGTAGGATCAGAATATCGCAACACCAAGATCCTTGCAAAATCCATAAACGACACATTGCGAAGATATCGCAATGGATAATATAAATGACGCAGCGGATGACGACCGGCTTGAACACGAGAAAAGATGTGAAGACCTAGCGAGATTTAGGAGTGTTGAGATTTAACATTTGTACACTGTGAGAATGCTGCAAGTCGGATCCGAAAATAAAGGACAACTCCATTTGTCATCCACTATATAATGTCTTATATAAAGAGCCGAATAGGCTTAAGAGAAGGGAGATCTTTTTCGAGTGAGGAGCAAGTAATTAAGAGAGAAAGTTTAGAGAGGTTGCCAAAGTCCTTTGGTTTATTTTTCCTTTCCAACTTGTAATATTAGTGAGTTTTAATCAATAAAGAATATAATTGTTCATCTTAAAATGACTTAATTGTGTGAATTCTAGTGAGGGGTGTAGTGTGGGATTTCTGCTACTACATATGGCGCTAGAAACATGGATTGATTGAAGATTGATATTGTGATTTGAAAAATTTGGAATAATAGGAAGGAATTTCATATAATTTTCAACAATTCATTAAGATTGAAAAATGGCTAGAAGAAGACATGCATCAAAACAACCAACAACTGTTAGAAGGAGTAGGAGACTTGGCCGGAGAAAGGAGAGATGAGATGGGGGAATCTTCAAGAATGAATACAAGGAACAATAGAAGATCAAATTCCACCTTCAATTCAAAGACACACCACCAAGTACAAAATAGAACTGTGGATTATGACAGAGTGAGTGTACATACTTGGCGGTGACTCTGTAGATGAAATGAGAAAAAAAAAGCAATTAGGAGGCAATGGACAAGAGAGAGAGACCAAGAAGTAATTGGAGGGATAATTCATGAAAATGAAGAAATTCTGACATTAGAGGTATTGAGACAAACAACACATGAAGAAAGGCGGTTAGAAAGCGAAGAACGTGCGAATTTGACAAGGCAAAATCATGAATTGAGGATGGAAAACATAAGATTACAAAATAGGAGGTCAAGAAGCACTACAAGATCACGTTCAAGATCGGTTAGAGAAGAAATAAGACAAAATTTGCCTATAGAAAATGCTAATGAAGAAACTCGAGAGAATACAAAATCGGGCGAAGAACGTCGCGAAGAAGAGAAGTATTGGAAGATCGTTATATTCAACGTCTTTGAAATTCTTCAAAGCGAGCAGTAATGATAGAATTCAGGAAATAGACACCATCGGGCGAAATAATCAAGATGGCGTAAGAAAATCGGGAAGAAGGAAGGAGAATTTTACATGGGAGAGAAATACAAAGAAATGAACGAGCAATTGGGGATGAAATTGAAAGACACTACACTGAACAAACACATTTAGGGGCTCGAGAGAGAAAGACTAAGAGCGAAGTAGAAGAACAAGAGCTACAAGAGGCAATTCGGCGGAATAACCATGATAATCGAGAAAGGAGGCATGAGGCGGCCGAAATAATGCTAATATCAATGAAGAGTATGATAGATTACAAAGGAGAAAAAAGACGGCAAAGAGGAGAAAAATGAGAGATATGACGGTATGCGAATTAATGAAATAAGTGAAGAGAAGATCGCGAGAGAAAGGCAGAGGAAAATGATGAACAAGGAAGTCAAAGCAGAGATGAAGCAGGAGAAGAGAGGCGGAGTTGAAAAGACCAATGGATCAAATTAAGGTATAAATGAACAAATTTTGAGAGAGTTATTAAAATGAGAGGAATGATAAATAATAAAAGAGGAGGAGGTAAGAGACAATTAGATGAAGCCATAGAGGAAAGCTGCAAGAAAACTCCATTCACACAAGAAGTACAATTAGGAGAAATACCCCAAAATGCAATTTACACTGCGTTAACCAAAGCATTTTTGATGGAACAACTTATGGGTCCCAACACATCAAAGCTTATGTGAGATGTATGCTATAATGAGAGAACCATGATGCAATATTATGCAAGTATTTGCATCAAGTTTAACAGAGAGAGGCGTTAAAATGGTTTGAAGGTTTGCCAAGAACACTATAACATCTTTCAACCACTTGCAAGCTATATTTTTAGGAGCATATATAAGTAAAAATTCCTGCGACTGGCATTGAAGATGTATTTGGGGTGAAGCAAAGGGTTGGCGAAAGTTTGAAGAACCTAAGCGTGAGATGGAAGACAATGTGTAGTGACATGGCTGGTCGTGTGGACGAAATATATCTCATTATATCATTCATCAATGCTATGTTCTCAACCAACTTTGTTATACATTGATTTTAGGAATCAAAAATACAATCACAATGCATCGAGTTACGAGAACTACAGGAGAAGTATATTGCTCTTGAGGAAAAGCAAAATGAGATGGAATCATACCCCATTGCGAACAAAAGTTCAAGAGCAGCGAATGCAAGCTTATTACCCAAGTTAATAAATACGGTGGCGAGAACCTGCAAGGGCAACAAAGAGAGGATAATGGGAGATGGTCGCCAAAACCTAGTAGCTATGGGGAGCCGTGATCAAGAAGAATTTGAGAGAGAGAGAAACTTCTATAGTAGTAGTGGAAATAACAAAATCAAAGACTTGATCAGCCACAAGAAAGCGTATGGAGGTCATCTGACCACAAGAAACTTATGGAGGTCATCTGACCTTTGAATCGGAGGCAAAGCTTTCACAGAGGACAGCGAAATCCTAAGATAATATGGGGAAGAAATCAAAATGCCACCTTTGAATGCTAGTGTTGAGAAGATATGGGAAGTTATAATCCTAATGGAAAACATACCCGCACCATGGAACATGGGAGTGAGCCACCTCAAGCTACAGAAGTAATGAATTTTTTTTTCTTATCATCATTCCCATGGACATACAACAAATGACTGCGAAATATAAAGAGAATCATTCTCGGGATGATAGATCGGGGAAAATAAAATCACTTTCTAGTAGGACAAACGCAAACTCAAGCATTACCCTCCTCCAGAGATATTCACACAAGCCAAATACAGCAAAGAAAGAGAAACATTTGTGATTGAAGTTGGCGCAAAGGCGAAGAATCATTTTGTAACTCCATCGTACACTCATACAAGACGATTGAAGATTTTCACGATAACACTCTCGGCGGGGTTTTGCAGAGATCTGGAGGTATTAGAGAAATAATGAACATTGTGAAGACATCGCCACTTTGGAAGAATGGCAAAAGCGGACTATCTCTTTTACCGGAAAAAAAGTATAAAGGGGGTGGAGAAATGCACGACAACCCATTGGTGGTAAGATTGGAGATCAACCCAAAACCTAGCGAGGATGAAGATGATGAAATTTGAGAATTCATGGGCAATCAACGAATTTTGATTGATCTTGGGAGTTAAAGTGAATATTATTTTTATCATACTTATAAAACTATGGGAGGGAAAGATGAAGATCTAATACCTTCAACGTACAAAATCTATGGTTTTAATGAGTCTCGCAAATAAGCCAAAGGAGAAGTTCATCACGAATTCCACCGAAAGGATTATCTTGAAATTTTATTATTGTGTAGTTGATGTGGAATTACCATACAACGCACTGAGCGCACGACCATGGTTACATGAGATCTTAGGTGTGGCATCGACTTTCCATCAATGTATTAAGTTCCCTCATCCCACTTTGTCGTGTTGGCATCATAAAGGAGATTGGGTTGAAGGAAAGAAGTGTTATGAAATTGATATAGAATCATGCGAAGAAAGAGAAATTTGCGAAGAAGAAGAATGGAAACACAACATCAAAGAAAAACAAAGAGGTGAAAGATTAATGGTAGATGTAATAGAAGCGGAGAGAGGAAGAAATCTTTGAAACCAATATATGATGAAGATAAGAAGTGGCGAAGGTTTCAGAACAGGACAAGAAAAAATGACAGGGCAAAGTCAAAAATGCAGAGGCAGAAAATAGCAGAAATAAGAGACCTAAAGAATGATTGTACTTGTTGACTGCCGAAGAAGAAATTGGGAGGTAAAAGAAAAATGTATAATGGGTTTGTTCTTTAAAAATAAAAAAAAAAAAAAAAAAAAGAGAGAATATATTTTATGAAATATAAAGATGCGATAGGAAGTTGATATGCAGAAGAAGAGAATATATTTTATGAAATATAAAGATGCGATTGCGAAATTATAAAAGAATTTATATGCAGAAGAATCAACAAATTAATCAGACACAGAGGCGAACCAACTATGGTGTACACCTAGTTCGCGAAATCAAGAATTTCGTAAGAGGCAAATGTAAGACCTAAAGTGCGTCATAGAAGGGGTACCTATTGCATGGCTCAAGGGAAAAGTTACACCGCCCCTAGAACCTGAGTTATGAAGGTGGGGTCAATAAAAGCCCATCCAGGGGAGATACTTGGATTTTCAATCTAAGCTTATGACTTAGATTGGACGGTAGAGGTCTTTTCTAAAGTCGACATTTGACCAAGTGTTGATGGTGGTTTTTAAACAAGGGTAAAATCGTAAAACCCCATGACCTAGTGTTACCCGCAACACATTAACTAAGAGCATTTAACTTCAGTGTAAATAATTAATAGGGGTATTTTTCAAAATGCAGTTAGGGTTTTCGACCACGAGAACCTAATTCCAAAACCAAGCCGCGCTGCTAGCACCATGGCAACAATGCCAAACCAAGCCGCAACTGCGCTGCCATGGCAACAATGCCAAACCAAGCCGCACTGCGCACCATGGCAACAATGCCAAACTAAGCCCGCACTGCTAGCACCATGGCAACAATGCCAAACCAAGCGCTGCTGCGCACCATGGCAACAATGCCAAACCAAGCGCTGCTAGCACCATGGCAACAATGCCAAACCAAGCGCTGCTACTGCGCACCATGGCAACAATGCCAAACCAAGCTTGCACTGCGCACCATGGCAACAATGCCAAACCAAGCCGCACCTGCGCACCATGGCAACAACGCCAAAACCAAGCCGCACACTTGGCACATACGCACCATGGCATTATGACGGCCAAAACCAAACTACATATCGCACTCATTGGCAACCATGCCAAACTAAGCCGCTATGCCATTGGCACATGCCAAATATAGCGCCCTAGGCTTACAAAACGTGCAACTAGGGTCAACATGGCCGTCACGTGCCATTGGCACATGCCAACACGTACCACAAGCCATATTTCAAGCCGCTATGCCATTGGCACATGCCAAATATAGCGCCCTAGGCTTGCAAAACGTGCAACTAGGTCAACATGGCAGTACGTGCCATTGGCACATGCCAACACGCACCACAAGCCATATTTCCAAGCCGCTATGCCATTGGCACATGCCAAATATAGCGCCCTAGGCTTGCAAAACGTGCAACTAGGTCAACATGGCCGTACGTGCCATTGGCACATGCCAACACGCACCACAAGCCATATTTCCAAGCCGCTATGCCATTGGCACATGCCAAATATAGCGCCCTAGGCTTGCAAAGCGTGCAACTAGGTCAACATGGCCGTACGTGCCATTGGCACATGCCAACACGTACCACAAGCCATATTTCAAGCCGCTATGCCATTGGCACATGCCAAATATAGCGCCTAGGCTTGCAAAACGTGCAACTAGGTCAACATGGCCGTACGCGCCATTGGAACATGCCAACACGCACCACAAGCCATATTTCCAAGTCGCTATGCCATTGGCACATGCCAAATATATCGCCCTAGGCTTGCAAACCATGCAACCTAGGCCAAGTAAACCACGCATGCCATTGGCACATGCCAACATGTCTCATTGGCAGGTTTTCCTACCAAGGCCACGGCCACTATGACCCACGCATGCCATTGGCACATGCCAACATGCTCATTTGGTAGCTTTTCCTACCAAGGCCACGGCCTACTTGGCCACGCATGCCATTGGCACATGCCAACATGCTCGTTGGTAGCTTTTCCTACAAGGCCACGGCCTAGCGGCCCACGCATGCCATTGGCACATGCCAACATGCTCATTGGTAGCTTCTCCTACCAAGGCCCACGGCCTACTGCCCCACGCATGCCATTGGCACATGCCAACATGCTCATTTAACTTCTCTACCACCAAGTCCACGGCCCTAACTTGACCACGCATGCCATTGGCACATGCCAACATGCTCGTTGGTAGCTTTTTCCTACCAAGGCCACGGCCCTAACGACCACGCATGCCATTGGCACATGCCAACATGATCGCTGGTAGCTTTTCCTACCAAGGCCACGGCCCTAACGACCCACGCATGCCATTGGCACATGCCAACACACTCGTTGGTAGCCTTCATCACCTAGCCGTGGCCCTAATGCTTGGCATTGGTAGCCTAACTGCAAGCCGTGCAACCTAGGCCAATCGACCATACACGCCACATGGCACATGCAAAAACCCATTGGTAGCCTAATTTGCAAATCATGCAACCTACCACCTAGGCATTCGCACATGCCATTGGCACATACCCACACACGTCACTAGCAGACATTGGCATTGCCACTTACACTCAACGTACAACCTACCACCAAGGCATTCCGCACATTCCAATGGCACATGCCACACGCGCCCACTAGCGGCGCCACTTGCACTCAAGGTGCAACCAACATTCGAGATATCAACACAAAGCGGGGATGCTTTCCGGGGTTTTGGTTTGGCGGTCACGACTTGCGGCGTACACCTCACGCTCACATTAAGAAAGCGTGAAAAGGAATAAAGAGGTTAAATAAATGAGGAAATAATGGTAAAAACGTTTTCACCCATTAACACCATGCGGTTACCAACTCCTCCCATTATTTCACCCTTTACTCTCTTCCTTCATGAGGCGAGGAGTACGTTTCAATTTCGACTTGTATAAATAGGTCTTACCTATTTCCACTTAGGAGACACAAGTCTCGGTCGGGAGAAAAATACTACACTCTCGAAAAGGCAACTTTGCAAGCTCTCCAAAAAGCTTTCATCTCTTGCAAAGCAAGCTTTCACTTTCTGATACAAGTCGAGACACTACTCTCCCGAGAATTATTCTGGCCTCAACACCTTTCTTTGCTTCCCTCCCCAAATCAACCCTTCTCCTCCACTTTGTGACCGAAGCAAGTGCTGGGCGGCCATTTCTTGGTTTAAGGCCGGACTTATACAGATTGATCTCTCGAATCTATAAAGTGCTCACGTGCAGCACATTTTTTTAGGGTTTGAACCAGTTTCTCACTCACTCACGAAATTACCGAAATCGGCGAAAGCGATTTGCACCCATAAACAATTGGCGACCACAGCGGGAGGATTGATCTATCGGCTACAATGTCAGACTGTCGATCTCGTTCTTCGACCCATATGTCAAGATGGTAGGGGAAGGCGACTCGATCCGACTCAACTGCCAGATAACCCGGTTACCAGTTGTAAAACTACACCTGAAAACTGGGGACTCGTTGAAGATGCTACCAGCGATTGGGGACTTGCGACTCAGTCCGACTCAACTGCCAGACAACCCGGTTATCAGTTGTTAAAACTACACCAGAAAACTGGGGACTCGTTGAAGACGCTACCAGCAATTGGGGACTAACTGGCGATGCTACCAGCAAAGCCGCCTTTACTTGGAGAGAGGCGTGTTTGCAAGTGAGTAAAATTAGATTGGGCAAGAATAAACGATCTGTTTTTAGGTTCTTAATAAAACCGTCATACTCTTGTGCCTATTGCTAGCACACACTTTCATAAAAGCAATATTCCTTTCCCAAAGCATAATCAGAGTCATACTATCAAAACCATTCATCCCAGAAATAATCCAATATCCTCAAAAGCTACCAGCTGTCTACCAAAACCGGTCAAACTTTGAACCAGACATCCAATATGTCTTTCAAAAAAAAAAAAAAAGAGAGAGAACCTAAATGAAAGTTTAACAGAGAAACATTCAAGGAAAATCATCCAACAAAGGTTTATTTCTTCTTGGAAAGTCAACTTTGCATCTTCAAGAGCCGCTCTCTTCATAGTCAACATCTTGAAAGCTTTTCGAGTTCTACCTCCTGTCGTGCAATCTCCTCGCGGAATGGCTTTGGATTCTTGCATCTTTCAACTTTTGGATCTCGGCAAGGCCTTGACAAACCACGAAGTGTTGAACTCCTTTTCTACGCACACGTCGCGATTGTGCTCCCAATCGGCAATAACGTCTTGAAACGGTGTGACCGGTCACCTCACGCATATCCTCGATGGAAGATAAAACCTCTTCTACGCTTAGCCGGCGCAAATCGACTAGTGACTTTCTTGGTTGTGGCCATATGTCGTACATTTCTCCCAGATTCTGGTGTACAACGCCTCATGCTAAAGCCAAGCATTATTTGAAGCCGCCAACCAGCACATGACCTGGATAAGGAACCAAGTACGGAGGATCAAAATGGCGCCTTGCACCTGGCCTCACGACTCGCAGAGGATTTTCTTCCATGTCTCGCGTGCAGCAACCATCGGGGAGAATCATCCTTTGACATTTGAACCACATCTGTGCCGGCAATTGGCTAACTCTATCTCCAAGTCACCGGCAGTGTACAAAGGCAAGTTTAGTGTGGCTCTGCCCAAGAATCGTCCTCCGAACCGGATTCCTCCTGCGAACTTGAGTCAGACATTTTCAAAAGAAGAAACAGAAGAAGAAAGAAGAGAAGCGCGGAACTCACCGAACCACTTCCCAAAAAAGAACCAGTGCTGCCAGAGGAATCACTCTCACTTGTCGAACTTTCCTCTTTCTCTGAATCATCACCACTATGAGAAGGCTAAAGTCTTTCGGAATTCTTTGAAGAAATTGCCCGTCTCCGGGCAGTCGTGCAAGGGCAAGCGAAAGCATTAACACTCTAGAAACCTTTGGAAGAAACAAGACACATGTTTTCATTGAAATTCACGTGTTTTGAGACAAACCAATGAAGAAGCGACACATACCTGGTTATTGGAAGAACTGAAAGACACGAGAGCTATGGGAGGATCTTTTGAAGCCGTCCAGGAACCCGCCAGCACGATTACCGTTCTCCGTTCCTTGGCACAGGGACTTTCAGAGTTGCTAGGCAACTTTCGCTTGAGATCTCTCAACATTGGATACTTCTTCAAAGCTGCTGGGGAAGGTTTGTGGCGTTCTCACCACGTTATTCACAAAATCTTGGATCATAATAAACTTGTCGCATCGAACTCGGTATAACGAAAGGTCGTCAGAAGTTACTCTTCCCGTTTGAAAGAAGGAAGGCGGATACCAGCTCAAGGGCACTGGCATTAAGGGGCAGCAATGAATCTTGGGATCACCGGCTGGTAAGCAAGAGGCACTCCTTGATCGAAACCCATGTGACGAGCGGCACGGTCCAATATTGTAAGAAGCTATCCTGGAAAGACCCCGTAAAGAAAGATGGCATATAACCGGACATGCAGCTTTGAATAAACAAGTTTTCACCAACGCTCAAATACGCCATGAGAAGACAAAGACATGTTGAGCGGAAGCAAAAGTGTCAATTTGAGTCACCGACTTATGGGCCAGGCTCCCATGGCGCGATTTCATACGACTTGTCGAGAAGACTAACCAAGCTCACACCAACTCTTGGGCCTTTGTTCACCCATCGAAGAATTCGAGAACCGCCCCAACTCACGCGGAATCGAAAGCGTCAGTTTGAGCATACTTCTCAAAGTGCTCCCATAGCCGGACTTGCGGAAAAGCAACGTGCACATATGAATTCACTTTCATGAAACCATTCGAAACTCGCATGTTAGCAACTAGGTGATCCAGGATGCACATACAGGAACCAGGAATAGCTTGCCAATAGGAAGAACTTCACCTTTTGCCAACTTCCACAGCCAATCACTAGCAACTCTGGTCTTATCTCCTTCTTACCGAGCCGTCGTCAAAAATTTCTCTGAACTGAGAGCCAAAAGTCTTGCAGCGTGAAGATCATTTTGCTTTTACATTTCGGGTTCCATTTCGTCAAGGAAACCATTGAGATATCCACCATTTTGTAAAGGCACCTTTCATCCTCTTTCCGGACAGAATCCTTCGACTTCGCAGTGGAGTCTTTCCGAGCGAAATCTTCCAACTTAGCGGCAAGGTCATCCGCATCTTCCCCTCAGCTTTGAGATAATTGGATTTTAAGATTCCCGATTCTGGAAGATTCGAGCAAGAGAGCCACTCTCTCCAAGAGAAAGTTATCTCACCCCATCTACATATGATCGTATGGGTGTCGAACACCATCCGGGAGATGAAAGCAACCAAGCCCGAGATATCCTTCCTAATCTGGAGATTCTTTGAAGCTCTGACAGCATCGATAATCTGCGCTCGAGTCAAGTTGGTATTTATATGCTCCTTACTCACCATGAACTCAACCCATCTATCAAAAGAACGCAATGGGCTTTGGCACATCCTGAAATCAATATTGGAAGAGGAATATACCCCTTTATGAAGACGAGAACCGTATGGTGTTTCTCGGGCGAACCGAACGTGTCTTCTTTTCATCTTCACCACAGGTTAACAAAATTGCACGAAGCCCGGTGATTTTTAGAGCGGGAGGCAAGCTTTTGGCGAAGAATTCATCAAGTGTTCGGTTTGGAACTATGGACATCTTTCGATGAGGCGAAATTTTGTTCGGTGGTAACATCTTACTTAGGATTTCTTCATAACAACTTAGTAATAAGATGTCGCACCTGAGAGAAAGACAAATTATCTCCCGACACATAACCGCGCCCAACAAAGGGAAAGCCCGAAATAAAAAAAAAAAAAAGAAAGGGCGTATCATTCTTGGGTTCAAAATTATATATGGAGCATTTTCTACGGGTTCAAAAATACGCACGCAGTATTTTCTTGAGGGTTCAAAAATACATATACGATATCTCCTTGAGTTTCAAATTATATACGCTTGGTATTTTATACGAGCTCAGTGCGTCGCAATATCCTTCTTCGGGTTCAAAATTATATATGGAGCACTTTCCTACGGGTTCGAATAATATATACGGTATTTCCCTTGGGCGCATACATACAATGTTTTCTACAAGAGGCACGCCAAGAAATTATATGCACCAATATATAAACGCCTACTCTTAGGGTTTACACCTACATAAAAAGGGAAACAAGAGAAATCTTGGAAGACATACAGAAGATGGTTTTCTTTGTGACTCGCCGCTAGTAGGAAAGGATGAAAGATGAAAGTGCAAGATGGGAGAAAGGGACTTTGTATATATAGGCGTGAAGATTCGAAATAGGAAGGATTTCCCTTTACCAAAATCGTGCGTGTAAGCGGGCCCACAAGGGCGCCAACTTCCCAATGTCGCCCAAAGTGCCGGCCCCACCAATCACGCCAACTTCAATGACCGCCAGTCACGCCCGCAAGCACGCACAACTTCCACACCTTGCGCCGGTCCCTTTGGTAGCACACCGGTTTCCCAACTCCGCCCAACTTCCCAACGTCGCCCAGCTGCACCGGCCCCACTAATTGTGCTAGCCTCCCGATTTGTGCAAAACTACCGAGAGGCAAGGATTCCAAATCCTATTTATAAAGGTCGGACAAGCCTCCTCAATTCTCTTTATGGTTTGTTGTTGATAGTTTGTCACCATCTTATCCACCCATGACAAAGCCCCTTTCCGAGCTAAGCAAGGGACTTAATGTTGATGGTGGTTTTTAAACAAGGGTAAAATCGTAAAACCCCATGACCTAGTGTTACATGACACATTAACTAAGAGCATTTAACTCGGTGTAAATAATTAATAGGAATTATTTTTTTCAAAATGCAGTTAGTTTTCAACATAGAACCCTAATTCCAAAACCAAGCCGCACACTTGCACCATGCATAGCAACAATGCCAAAACCAAGCCGCTGCTGCGCACCATGGCAACAATGCCAAACCAAGCCGCACGCCTGGCACCATGGCGACAATGCCAAACCAAGCGCGCTGCTATCGCACCATGGCGGCAATGTTGCCAGGCCGCACATGCTGCGCACCACGGCAATAATGCCTTAAAACCAAGCCGCACACCGCGCACCATGGCAACGATGCCAAACCAAGCCGCACACCGCACTCATTGGCAACCATGCCAAACCAAGCCGCTATGCGCACCATGGCAACGTGCCAAAAAACGTTTAGGCTTGCAAAGACCATGGTCAGCGGCTTGTGGCAATAAACGTTGCAAACTACATATCCACTCATTGGCAGCCATATTTCCAAGCCTAAGCCGGGCTATGCCATTGGCATATGCCAAATATAGCGCCTAGGCTTACCCAAAACGTGCAGCTAGGTCAACATGGTAAAAATGCGTGCCATTGGCACATGCCAACACGTACCACAAGCCATATTTCCAAGCCGCTATGCCATTGGCACATGCCAAATATAGCGCCCTAGGCTTTGCAAAACGTGCAACTAGGTCAACATGGCCGTACGTGCCATTGGCACATGCCAACACGCACCACAAGCCATATTTCCAAGCCGCTATGCCATTGGCACATGCCAAATATAGCGCCTAGGCTTGCACCAAAAATGTGCAACTAGGTCAACATGGCCGACGTGCCATTGGCACATGCCAACACGCACCACAAGCCATATTTCCAAAGTAGCTATACCATTGGCACATCCAAATATAGCGCCCTAGGCTTGCAAAACGTGCAACTAGGTCAACATGGAAATACGTGCCATTGGCACATGCCAACATGTACCACAAGCCATATTTCCTAAGCGCTATGCCATTGGCACATGCCAAATATAGCGCCATAGGCTTGCAAAACGTGCAACTAGGTCAACATGGCCGTACGTGCCATTGGCACATGCCAACACGCACCACAAGCCATATTTCCAAGCCGCTATGCCATTGGCACATGCCAAAATAGCGCCCTAGGCTTGCAAACCATGCAACCTAGGCCCGTCGGCCCACGCATGCCATTGACACATGCCAACATGCTCGTTGGTAGCTTTCCTACCAAGGCCCACGCATGCCATTGGCACATGCCAACATGCTCATTGGTAGCTTTTCCTACCAAGGCCACGGCCCCTACTCAGGCCATTGGCACATGCCAACATGCTCATTGATAGCTTTTCCTAGCAAGGCCACGGCCCTAATCTACCACGCATGCCATTGGCACATGCCAACATGCTGTTGGTAGCTTCTCCTACAAGGCCACGGCCCTAACGACCCACGCATACCATTGGCACATGCCAACATGCTGGTAGCTTTTCTACCAAGGCCACGGCCCTAATGACCACGCATGCCATTGGCACATGCCAACATGCTCGCCAGTAGCTTTTCCTACCAAGGCCACGGCCCTATGACGGCCACGCATGCCATTGGCACATGCCAACACTCATTTGGTAGCCTTCATCACCTAGCCAAGGCCTAATGCGTCTTTGGTAGCCTAACTTACCAAGCCGTGCAACCTAGGCCATTCGACCATGGCACATGCCAAAACCATGCCAGTAACCTAATTTGCAAATCATGCAACCTACCACCAAGGCATTCCGCACATGCCATTGGCACATGCCACACACGTCACTACTGCAACGGCCCACCAAGGCATTGCACATGCCACACTCAACGTACAACCTACCACCAAGGCATTCGCACATGCCAATGGCACATGCCACTAGCGGCGCCACTTGCACTCAAGGTGCAACCAACATTCGAGATATCAACACAAGCGGGGATGCTTTCCGGGGTTTTGGTTTGGCGGTCACAGCTTGCGGCGTACACTACGCTCACATTAAGAAAGCGTGAAAAGGAATAAAGCGGTCAAATAAATGAAATAATGGTAAAACGTTTTCACCCATTAACACCATGCGGTTACCACCTCCTCCCATTATTTCACCCTTTACTCTCTTCCTTCATGAGGCCAGTACGTTTCAATCTCGACTTGTATAAATAGGTCTTACCTATTTCCACCGAGACACAAGTCTCGGTCGGGAGAAAAATACTACACTCTCGGAAAAGGCAACTTTGCAAGCTCTCCAAAAGCTTTCATCTCTTGCAAGCTCCGGCTTTCACTTTACGATACAAGTCGAGACCTACTCTCCCAGGTATTCAGCCTCAACACCTTTCTTTGCTTCCCTCCCCAAATCAACCCTTCTCCTCCACTTTGGCCAGAAGCAAAGTCTGGGCAGCCATTTCTTGGTTTAGCCGGACTTATACATGAGTTGATCTCTCGAATCTATAAAGTGCTCACGTGCAACACATTTGTTTAGGGTTTGAACCGGTTTCTCACTCACCTACCGAATTTTACAGAAATCGGCGAAGCGATTTGCACCCATAAACACCAAGGCACCGAGGTACACGGTTGAGCCAAGAGTTCCTGGGGCATTTGAAGTGTCTCTCGGCCATTCTTGGCAAGTCTCGGCATATCTTTTCGCCGGCCCGAATAAAACTCCACTTAGGGTGGAGTCTCGTAACCATAAGCCTTATAGGCAAAAGGGATAAGAAGGCTGCGAAAACAAGCTGATTTGTTGTTAAGACCGTATGGGGAGCTAGCCTTGTATGGCGAGTCGCCTCCTTGAAGGGGCAACCCGGGGAGATGATAAGGCGCACCCTCCATTAGGAGCTGATAAGTGTCTTAAGACGCAAAATGTCATGAGGCTTTATTTTCGCAAGGAAATTTAGGCTTGTCATATTTGTGCGACAATCCTGGGAAGAGGCAATAATACAAAAAAATAAAGATAAGACGAGATCAATGGGTGAGCACATGAAATGTAAGGGCGTCTGCGATTTCGTCGCAAGGCAACGATGTCATGGGGCTTTATTTTTTCGAGGATTTTTAGGCTGTCATATTCACTTCGCAACAAAACTATCTGCCAGAGAGCAACAATACTAAAGAAATGATAAGGCAAGATCAATGGGTCATTACATGAAAGTGTAAAAGGCGTCCTGCCGATTTTGTCGCAATGACAAGAAGTGTATACAGAGAAAGACCTTTAACTAGGAAGGCAAAATAAGACCACATAAGAGAAAAGAAAAAATGGAAATCTTGGAAGAAACCAAGATTTCCTTACTACGAAAATTGCGGCAGCAACATCTATGAGATTGAGGCATGAACACATATCACTATTCGAAAATAACTTTTTAATCTCTCATTTGAACGCAAATAACGAGAGGCAAGTATGGGAATGTATAGAATAAAAACATGTTATTTGTCTTCATATGATAGATTTACGCGCTCATAAAATGAAAGGTTGATAATATATTGATTAACAGTATTGCAAAAAAAAGAATTGTTCTTTTAACATGTGCAGAAAGGAACAACAAAGGTAGAGCTAATATTTGAAGATCCGAGAATTTTGCAGCAAAAGATTACAAAAATACAAGATTAAAAAGAAGAAATGCGAGATATTACAAAAAGAAAGAAAAAAGAATTATTTCTTGTTTGATTCTTCTTCTTCATTTCTTCGTCTTCATTGATTCTTCTACTTCTTCACCTTCATCTCGATTCCTCTTCTTCGCTAGCATCGCTGTCAGAGATATCCAAAAGAAGGCACATTCTCGGGGATTTCATTAAGGAGACAAGGGTATGAAGAATGAGGATTGATGTTGTCATGCAGACTGTCTTAATAGTCGATTGCAAAGAGAACAACATCATTTTTGAAATTCGCTACAGGTAATTTGTAGTTGCTTCTTCAATTTGGAATATTTGTCATTGCGAAAGAGAGAAGTCCTTTGCGAGATGTTCTTTCTCATATTCAAGTTCTTCAATTCTTTTGAAATCTCTCCTCAGCCTCTGCGAACATATGACAATGAATTAGCAACTTAATGATAGCTTCATAAAAAATAAACAGATTAAATAAAGAAGAATAATTAACAACCTTCTTTATCGTAAATCATATCCCTAATCAAGGCCGTATGCTCAGCTTGAAGGCTAACGTTAACACCTAAATTATTTCCTCGCGTCATCTAGAACCTTCGTAGCCCAAGCGAATTCATCGTCCTTTGTTTATGAGAAGAAGGAGCGAATTTGATTCTCTCTTTCGCTAAGTATAGCATTTTTGCGGATGGATTCATCCGTTCAACTTGAACCTCAAGAAGAGTTTTTGGAATTTCGCTAATGCTTGAGCACCTTGACTAGCGATGCGATCTTTGTCATCTATAAGATCACTAATCTTCTTCCTTAAAGTATTAATTTTCTCTTTAGAACTAAGATACGAGACGTTTAAGTTGGTTGGCTAAGCCTAAACTAGATCTATGATCAATTTCTAGAGAGGCGAAATTTGTATTGAAGTTCATTTAGAGGAAGAGATTTAATCTTGTTATTTGAAAACTATCCAAAGAATCATTGAGATGAACAAGAAGAGCATCATTATCCATAGGTTCTTGAAATGAGTGAAGAAGAATGGCTTCATTGAAAGGTTAAAAACGTCTGCGAAAATGGTAAGTTATATAAGGGAAGATAATGAGAGAACAAAACAAAGGAAAAGGGGAAGAGTCTCATACCATAAAGTTGTTGATTGGCGCTTTGAAGACTAGATATCTTATTCTTCGAGTAGTAGAATCAACTTCCAGGTTGTTTGGTCTTTCATGAAGAAAAGTAAGTTTCACTTTCAAATTCTTCATTTCTCTTGCTAAGAGCAACAACTTCAGTTTCAATTCTTCATTCTTCTTGCGAAGTTGAAGATTCTTCTTTTTTTCAAGAATGTGCGCCTTTTCTCGAGATCCGAGGCAACAACAAAGGAAGCTCTCCGGACTATAAAGGAAAGTAAAGAAATTATCAAGATATAACTTAAAAATCGAAATTATGAATAAATAAGGGAACAAAGACATACCAAGACACCAAGTGCATTTAGTAGGCCGGGGTCACCGGGTCTGAGACCCCATGAAGAGAATCATCACCTCTAGTAAAGGAGCATCACGGATACTCGCGAGAGCTTCGCACGTACTAGAAAGACGATCATCTCATTCCTTGCATGGAGTCAGAGAAGATGCTAGACAGTTGCGCCATAGAAGATTCACCGAGGATTCTTCCTTTGCAGAGAAATATCAACATCATCATTATCTTCATCAGAACTTTCATTTTGGATTGAGGATTTGAAGGAGAAGAGGAATGGATCTTTCGTTTCTTAGAAGGTGGGGCGGCAGACTTCTCCTTGCGAGGAGAACCTTTATCTTTTTTGGTCTTCGCAACCTTAAGATTTTCCTCATCTCCAACAACTTCAAAGACCAACCTTCGCATTAATGAATAAAGATAAGATTCAGAGGCAACAATATTGTTAAAATAATAAAGAAAAGTATTTCTTACTTCATCCGTGATCGAACGGGTGTTGCTAGGGTACTCGCCTTAGCATTTCTTTATAACTCTTCCTCAACTTGATAATCTGATAATTTATAAGATTAGTAGGTATAAAAAGGAGTGAAGATTACAAATTGAGCTAAATTTAGGAAGCATACCTCTTTTTGCTTTCGGGCCAATTAAATACCCAAATTTGATAATTGCGAGATTCGAGGGAGCACATATGAACTGAAATATAAGGTCCATTCAAAAATAGTGGAAAGACGCACCATTTGTCGTCTTTGGAATGACGAGAACGTTGTTCTTGCCGAATGCCAATCGATATCCTACATAAGTATTTTGGCGCTGAGAATATTTTCTCTTCTCTTCAAACGTGCACCCCAGCGAGTTCCATCGTTCTTCATGTTTATTATTTCATAATTTTCGAAGAAACTCTCCACCGAATATTTTTCAAAGTGAATATCTCTAAGTCCTCAAATTTAGGATCTCTCGACTCTTTGGGATAAAGAGATCCCTACCAGCACCATGGTTGGCGATCCTGAGCATTGCGGACAATCCCAAGCAATTGGTATATGGCTCGCGAGAATTTCGTATGAGCAAGAATTTCATAAAACAAAGGAAGATCTGGGTCATAGAAAGGAATGCAGGGAAGACCAGCGAGAATCTAACCTAGCGAAATTATGATTTTTTTGATCATCACAAATGATGATCAACAAAACTTTGATTTGGGCAGAGAATGATTTAGATTCTGATTGGGAATAGTGGATAATATGAAACCCTTCTCTTGCAAATCTTTTGAACCTCTCCCAAAAGAATTTCATATCTGCGACCAACTGGAGGCATCTTTGAGTATGGGAATGAAGAGAAGATTGAAGATCAAAAGAAGTAAAAAGAGGAAGATTTACTGATAGAAACTAAATTACTTGAGAGAGATGTTGAAGAAAAGTCACGAAAAAACTAGAAGGAAAGTAAAAAGAGGAAGAGAGGAGTAAGGAAAGTATATATAGATAGAAGATTTCGAAAAGGCAAACACATTTAATGCAAAAGAGTAGACATGAAGCAGTTGAGAAAGCTGAAAAAAAGACGTGTCAAGAAATGGATTGAGGAAGAGACACGTGTAATAAATTTTTGTAAAAGTACGAAATCATGTCAAAACAGATAAGTATGAAAAAATGAACAGCTGCGGTATTTTGAAAGTATTAGTTCTCATGACATTCTCCTTCGAGAAGAAGACATGAGAAGAGGCAATATGTAGATCGTAATATCGCAACGCCAAGATCCTTAAGTGAAATCCATAAACGACGCACACCGTGAAGATATCGCAGATGGATAATATAAATGACGAACGGATGACGACGCCTTGAACACGAAAGATGTGAGGAAGACCTAGCGAGATTTAGGAGTGTTGTGAGATTTAACATTTGTACACTCGCGATAATATCGCAAGTCAGATCCAGAAAATAAAGGATGTAACTTTATTGTCATCCACTATGTAATGTCCCTATATAAAGAGCCGGAATAGGCTTAAGAGAAGGGAGATCTTTTGAGTGAGGAGCAAGAATTAAGAGAGAGAAAGTTTAAAGGTTGTAGAGTCCTTTGCTTATTTTCCTTTCCACCTTGTAATATTAGTGAGTTTTAATCAATAGAGAATATAATTGTTCATCTTAAAATGACTTAATGTGTAGTGAATTCTAGTGAGGGGGTGTAGTGTGGGATTTCCTGCCTACTACGGAAGAAATTGATAATGAAGTTGCAAAGAATGGAGCAGATGGAAAAATTGGTGACAAGATGGTGCTACTGGATATTAAGAAGAATATGAAGATGGGTTTTCTGGAGATGATCTAAATAAGTGTTTGGAAGAACTAATCAAGAAATTCTTTGCTTTGAGATGATATTGAACAAGGGTTTCTAATGTAGATGGAGATGGCCAGGCATTTGATGTTGATGATGTTCAGTGGTGAAGATTCAGGTGCAAGTGCAGGCAGAGAATGAATGGAACTGAGACAGGTCATGGGTTCTGGCGAAATTAGCATGTTGCATCTACATTTGCAGATGGGGTTGTTCTCAGAGTTTGATGGCAGAGAAGCTGGCACTGTGGATGTTTATGCACAGGTTGAGAGCTGCTGTTGCTGCATACGAAGCTGTTGCTGGTATTTGGCCTGATTGAGATGGAGTGACTTAACCAGATTGCAAGGGAGATTGAGATTTGGGCTAATGCAGTTGTGAAGGGAAAACAGTGAAGCGATTCTGATGAAGGTGGTGGTTCTGCCGTAATGAAATGGGAATGACGCCGGGCCGGTTCGAGATGGCAGGTGAAGCTGCAAATGGTGACTGCAACTGAAGTTGGTGGTTAGGATGATACTGCAGTTTGGTGCTGAGATAGAATCGGTGATGGTCTGGTTGCGGTTGAGTTGTTGAGGGTGATACTGCAATTTGGTGGCAGATGTTAGTCCATAGGAATGGGTTGAGCTGTGTGCTTGCCATGAATAAAATGCCTGAGTATTGAATGAATGTGCTTGTATGAACTATAACTGTGCAGGGAAGACAAAGAATTGCTGGTGATGGCAAGAAGCTAGAGTGGCTCAATGGTGGATTTACTCGACATGAGGAGATTCTGTAAGTATAATGAGGTCTTTGCAATACAATGGAGAATGGAAATGTGCAGATTTGTGGTGTTGCAGGGGTTGTCTTAGTGTCCTGTCATGGTTTAGTGTTGGCTGTTCTGGTGGTGCAAGAGGCAGGTGTTAATGAGTGCAATATGGAGATGAATGGTGAATTCTTACAGGGAGCAGTGTTGGTGTTGTGTTGAAGCAGCAAGACCAAGCTGGTGATAACAAGAAAGGGAAGAAGAGGAGCAAGTTCTGGAGGTTAAGCTTACACCTGCAAATGAACTGAGGCACTGGAGTTGAGGTTGTTGTGGATTAAAGCTGCAGAAATGGGTACCGAATGGTGATGGCTTGTGCAGGAGAGCCGGAAATGAAGCGTAAGCTCGGTACAAGTCAGGCAGGTGGTGGATGAATGGATGTGGTGTAGGTGCAAGTACAATAGTGGAGACTTATGGTAATGGTTGCTGCTAAGGGCCATCATGGTGGAAGCACAATGATTGATTGCAATGAGCTTTGGCCAGTAAATGGCCTTGGCCAATACTAACTCAGGCCACTCGGATGAGTTAAGCGATCCGACCTGGCTCACTCGTATGACCGGTTTGACTCGAGTCGGCCTTGGCCAGGGTTGATTGAGTGACCTGGGTTTGACTTTGCCGGTCACCGAGCTACTTTCTGGTCACTTCTCCGGCCATAATACCAGTTTTCCGCGACGTTTTGGGGCATATTTTCTACATGGTTTTTTCTCACATATGGGCTTGGTGGACTTCTATCTATTGGACCTTTGATATTAAACCTAATTTTTGGAAACAAGAGAGCTATTTAAAGGAAATACTTTTACAACTTTGAGGATGACGTATTATTCTTGGAACTTGGAGAGAGCCGCTTTTGTTTACGCTACTAGGGTTTGCTTTTGTTCATCTTCTTCTATTCAATTAATATTTTTATGATGGACTCCATAGCTATGAGTAGCTAAATACATATTATTGGTTATGGGATAAAGTTGATTTCTCAACATGTTATTTAAATCTATGAATTAGTTTTGTCTCAATACTTTATTGTTTATGATCCATTATTAATATTGTCATATGATTTGATTGTTTGTTTGGTTGAGTCCTAATCATCCGATTTACATTCATCTCTATTGCTAGATTAGGGTTTCAATACGAAATAGTTGTTTATCCCGATTCTAAGTAGCATAATTGTGGGTAGTGCTTATAGTGATATATCCTACTAGTCACAAGTGAATCATAACTTTTGTTAAAACGGATTAGTGCTTTTACACATTTGTTTGCATTGATTAGTCTTATTCCATAGAACTTATTGCATTTAGGGAGTTAAACTTGATTGTGCTTTTACACATTAGGTTGCTTTCTAGGAAGAATTCACATATGCATCTTTAATGTGGTTGTGATGAAATCAGTGAATTAGTGGGATATTCTTGCGATCAAGGTATCCTAGGACTTTTAGTAAATGAGAGATTAAATTATCAATTCTAATCATTGATGAAAATACATGTTTGTGAATGATACTATCCCAGTAACCAATATCTTCTCCTTATTGATTATTCAAATTATTTTATTGCTTTCAATTATTTTTATTGCTTAGATAAAACAAAAAATCCCCCCTTGGTTACTAAGAAACTGAAATCGCATAACAACAATTGCCTCTATGTGGATACGAACTCTTTCTTACCACGTACTTCATATATATTTAGTAGAGTGAGAAAGTGAAATTATTTTTGCTCGGCTGACAACCGGTCACCTTCATCATTTGGCTTTCACAGTGTATTCCATGTATCCATTGTAGTTAGAACATCACTATGTTGATTGTCTTTTGCAACTCATGTTTAAATGATTATTGTTTCGATCCTTTGACTAGTTATTGCTTTAATCGAGACGGTTAGTGCTTTGGAGGGACACCTTAGTTGTGATTAGAATATCCATATCCAGTATTGTTTACTCATCTAAGTGATTGATCTGCAGGTTAGTTGTTTTATGAGAGGGCATCTAATATTAGGATTAGATAATTATCTTAGTGATACTAAACCTTCCTCCTAAACCACCCTTTGATGTGCAGCAGACTAGAATCTTCACTGTCATCTAGATAGTCGGTAGAGCCTAGAAGTTCACCGTTGTCTATACAAGGGACAAGAACATTATTGAGACTGAATTGACTTAGTGTAGGTTAAGAGGTGGATTCGGACAGCCCTAGCACCCTTTTTATCTGCAGAGATTACTTTTTGCATTTTGTCTTACTATTTCGGTCACTACCATCATCTCGGCGTATCGGGCAAAACAAAACCCCATTTTTGGTTACTCTTATTTGAATCAGTTTAGTAAGACCGTAGCTTCAACTTAAACCCACCTTGTCCCCCCGGGATCGACCTGTGCTTGCCCCGTGTTGCATTAGGACACTGTGCACTTGAAGTTTGACATAGTCGTGGGCTTCTTTCAAGTCCTACCACTTGCAGGTCCAATGAATCACTGGTAGGTGATGTGGTTAATGACGACATGGATATTTTACTTCACAACCTGGATTTACCATGTTGTTTGTCTCCTCTATAAATCAAAGATAATTAAATATTGTTAAAGAATGTTTACAAAATGTTATCCGAACGGAGAAGAGTTCGACAACATTATTTGGACACCATCTAATAAAGGTCTTTTTACTTTTCAAACTTGCTATAATAAGATTATCATTACGTTCAATGCTGATGTTTCTCATGAAAATTTCACCTTTATATGGAAGCTTAAAGTCCCTCCCAAGATCATTTTCTTCATATGGTGTATTTTCTCATAATATGCTTTTTACAAAGGATAACTTCATCGAGCCATTGTATCGATGTTCCTAACACTTGTCTTTTGTCAAGAGAGCCAAAGTACTTCACATTTGTTTGATCCTTTGTTCCCTTTGCCAAGGAATTATGGTCTTATTTTACTATAAAAGTTAAATGCTTTTATACCATGCCTTTCAATGTTGAGTCTACTATCTTGTCGTGGCAAAGTATCATTCTAGTACTAGTCAATTTAGAAATCTTTGGAATCTAATTCCTGCTGGTGTCATGTGGTGTGTGTGGTAGTAGCACAATTCTCATATCTTTAATGGAAGAAATCATATGACAGTTCAACTTATTGATATGGTTTAAACAATACTAACCCATGGGCTTTGGTGTTTGAAGACTTCAGGGACATTTCTTACCAAAGTTTGATGGTTAATTAAAAAGAGCTTTATTTAAAACTATCATATAATCTTTGTTTGTATCTTCTTCATTTATTTTATACACTTTTTTTTTTGTACATTCCACCTTGGGTGGTACTTTTTTTGTATCCTTATTTTTTGATTTAATATATTCTTCTTTACCGATCAAAAAAATAATCAATAAACTTTCAACTCCATCTCCATAATGCTTCTTGGTTTATTGAATCTTCAACATTTCTTGAATTCTTCGTTCTCTGAGTACTTCTATGGTTATGAGTGTGTTCGTTCAACACCTTGTTGTTGGAGATTCGTAGCTTAATAACAACTTATGAGAATACTCAAGCTAGAGCATTTAGAATGAATAATCAATTTACTCAATGGTTGTTATTGCTAGCATAGTATTTTTACTTTCTTCAAAGTCCATTATACCAAAACTTCAAAGCAATACTATGGTGACATGTTCTCCCCTTTAGTCTTTACTTGTATCTTTTTGCTAGATTTAAAGTTTACATACGTCTATATAATTTACCCCCCCATACAATGCTTAGAAAAACCTTATGTCTTACTAGATTTCTAGTAAATAATTCTCCCTTTTTTGGTCATAAATTGACAAAGGTTTCAAATAAGGATCGTAATGAATTACACTTTAAGAGATTATCAAGACTAAAGATTCATACCAAAATTTTTCGATGATACCACAAGGTTTCGCAACTTGGTACATCACCTAGAAAAGGTTTTTGAAAAGTATTGGCCTGACCTAATTATTCCACCGTTGTACTCCCACAAAGAAGCATAGGTTTGGTTTTGCTATAAAAGGAAAATCTATTCTGTTTTCCAAATTAACAAAAATCACTTAAGCTGTAAATATATGGGAATGTAACCGGTGCCACAAGACGTCGTCTTAATGGGAGAACATGAGAGCACCACGAAAGGTGGCACAAGTGACCCGGAGAACGGAAAGTGTTATGTTATCGGTGTCCCACCATTTGAGGTTACGACTACTTTGTATGTACATCAAATATACCAATACCTATTTACTTGAGTTAGTTAGTAGCTGGAATTATACTAAAATGAGAACAAACATATATTCTTTTGTAACAAAAACTTGAGTTGTGAACATTCTAATTGATTGCACGGGCAACTAATTCTTCTTGATATTTGTGTAAGCAAGTGAAAGTGTCGATAGGTCACAGCGACCCTCTAATATAAAATGGTGGTCCCTAGCATTACCAGTAGCGAGAAGACCCATATCAAAATGTTATTGTACATCATGGACTATGAAGGTGTATTATAAGATTACTTGTGAATATATATATATATATATATATATATATATATATATTTTATTTCAATCCACGCGTTTTAGTTTGTATCCCGTTATTTATTTGGGATTTTGAAATTTTAAATTTCATACAACAGCTGTAGATATTTTGTTTGTCTTATGCTAAGTGATACAGCTCATACATATAACGTAAAGTTTTAATTGGTTACTTAGATGACCGTTGCAGATCTCATTCTCTCTCCTAATGTAATAGTACCCTATTTTAAAAACCAGAGTTTCATATTCATCAATAAACATAGTTCTACAACAACAAATAATTCTTCATCAAGAAAATCTTGTTCTTTTGAGTTCATAAAAAATGAATCAATTAAAAATATCTCTATCCGCTACATGCCATATGAAATTATTTCTCGATACTTGATAGACTTTTATGGAAATATTATATGCGAGAGAATGGTTGAGATAATCAGCCAAGACCCGAAATACATTAACAATTTCTTTGTGAAATCACGAGAAAATGCCTTATCTCGTTTTCCAATTTTGCGGAAATCAATGGTAAGAAAAACAAGTAACGAGATCAAACTTTGATTGACTACTTAGAAGTTAGCTCGAAACACCGATTTGATCTCGCTTGAAAGAAAAACATGTTTTTTATGATCAAATAAAGATTTTCAAGAAGTTAGCGGTGGTTGGAAATTCTTATACTAGTATTGGTAGAAGGAATATTGGATATTCAAGAGGGATGATTTGTTTGGAAGTTGGAAAATCTTATTAGGGAAATGGTTTTCTCCATTTTTTAATAGAAGTAATCAATCCTAGTACTCTACAAAAATCAAATATTTTGTCTCCAATTGGATGTACTAATTACACAACTCTCGAAGGTTTAAGATTTGGTTTTGGGAATGAGTTCATAATCATGTGTATTTTGAAATTGGGACAAGAAAACTTCAAATACATGATATACATGATATGTACCAAAAAATGGAGAGAAATTGGAAAACCAGATGTGCTAATTTCTGGTCATAGATTGCTGAATTGTGTATGTCCAAGCCACGCCGCTTGTGGATTTCTTGTTTGGAATGTTTACGGATATGATTTTAGTGCAATTTTATCTTATGCAGTGGTGAAGGAAATATTTTCACTGCACGGGATCCCTACAGATCTGTGCTCGATTTTAAAGCTATAAATATTTTCAGTTAATAAAAAAAGGAAATTTATGTTTGTCAACAGTCGAAAAAAAGGGTATTCATTATGCGGTTAAGTTATACATATTAGATATTACAAAACGGGGGTATGGAATATTGAATTATACATGTTTAATTATCTCGTCTCACCATATATATCAATTTCTTCATCGAAAAATCTCAAACATGAAAACAACAACATCTTTGATATGTTGCCACCATCATCATTATCATAATCATAAATCAGCAACATCTTTGATTTGTTGTTGCCATCAATATCAAAATCATTATTGTCAAGATCATCGTTGTCGTTATTAGCAGATCAACATTCCACATCATTTCAACTAAACTAATATATTATGAAAATATTTGCATCTTCATCATCATAACATAACACCATTAGCATTTTTTCTTTCAGGCAAAATAATCAAAACCATAACCTGTAACAAACAAAATATTTAAAATACTCTACCTATTTTGAATAAAAAATCTTCATCAACTTTCTTCATAACAATTTTCTCAACCTAATTTTTTTTTCATTTCAAAAAAAAATAAATCTTTATCATCATAATTCTCCTTTTCAAAAAAAAAAAAATCACTCATAAACATTAAATAAACCCCCCAAAAAAACTATTTTTTCACCATAAAAGTTTTCTTCCCAATATTTTTTTTTCTCACGAAATAAATTGAAAACGGATTTTTCAAAAACAATTATATTTTGTAGCTCCCCCTCAACTCAACTCTTTGCATCGGCCCTGATACCATGTGGGATTCCTAACATGATACAAAAATGAATGAGAGGGAGATTGAACACACAATAGAATTACATTGATAAAGCTTTTGCATATTATCACCAATACAAATCTGCCTTATATAAAAATAAAAATAAAACAAAACTCTAAAACACTACTGACCCACTCATACTAATTCTTCACTAACTAACATTAAACTCCTAATTAAGAGGAATTAATCCAATTTTCCAGAAACACGTTTAACTCCTTAGTATTAGGATTATTCACCACATTTTTATAAAAACCAAATCAATAATCAATAATCAACTAACATAAATTTATGCTAAATAATCATTTAACGTGTTCGGATTACTAATTCCAACACGTCCGAACCTTGCAACCTCTAAAGGAATGGGATTTTGATGAAGTTGATAGAGATGGGATAATTAGAGCTTCTTGGGGAACCTATATGGAACCAAGATTTGAAGATTTTTTCCCAAAAAAAACATAATAAAGTCATCTTCTGGTATTCTACAGTGACATACTCTAAAAAGGAGTTGCAGTTGGAGTCTTGATGGAGGAAATTTTGGATGTGAATTTAAGAATTTTGAGTTTGTTACAGTTGGGTATGATTCTCTTATTTTCCTATCTCAATGTTGGTTTGTACATGTAAACCCATATAGTTTCATGTTGACGGTGTTCAAAATGTTGGCAAAGAACTTATTTTAGTTAAATGTCTATATCTATGTTTCTATGTTTACTGCACTTAGCTATTGTGTTTTTTTTTTTTTTTGTAAATTTTACTTTTCACACAGTCTCTCATGGATTTGAGAACAAGTCACTTTCTTCCACCATTTTTCTCCAACCTATTTTTATTAGGAGTTTTGAGAGAACGACTCTGGATTAGGTTTTCATTAAGTTTCAAAGTTCAACTCAGTTGGATTGTTCAGTTCTCCAGAGCACACAATATTTAAAGGTTAGTTCATTAGACATATATATTTTTCTATGATATTTCAATTTCCTTTTCTTTTTTCTTGTTTGAGGAATTGATTTGTTGAACATGGGTTTTGTTTCATTTTTTGATATCTGGGTTTTGTTGTTCATGTTTAGTTTTCGCAGTAAGAAGTTAAGTTGGTATTGATTGTGATGAAATGGAATGAATTTTTTTAATTATTTAGTTTTGAATTACATTTTTGCAAATGAGGGAGACAGTGAGGGAATTGTAGTTGATGGTGATGCACTTTATCTTTTAACTAAGTGAAAGCCAATTATTATTTTTAGAACTTTCTCATATCTCACTCTTTATATTTTTCACATAACAATGGCGGCGGTTAACAAATGGAATTATGATTATAGAGATGTATGGAGTTTTAAGTTGATTTGTGAATCATTTTAAATTCATAAAAAAAAAGTTGATGTCATGAAGTGCAACTCAAAAATAAGAATAGGGAGATAAAGCGGTCATAGAAACATGTAGCATTTGACATAGGGTTGTGGCTCATAAGTTACTCACCAGTTCTAACTTTGCAGAACTCAAAACATCAGTTGTCTTACTGCAGCTGTACTTTTAAACAATTTATACTTTGTGGAGAACCTTAAGTTCAAATCACTCTTTGACCTCATGTCATATGCCTTTTATTTCCCTTGGTTCGAAAGTTAGTATATCCATTGATAACAATTATCTAGATTCATTCTCTACTCATCTTTAGGTTGGTTAGAGTCAGACATGAATAAATATCGTAATTGACACAAAAAATAGTTATTGAGCACTGATATTCTTATGGTTCATATGAATACTTTCGTGAATCGGTTTCGACCTTTGGAGTTGTTCTAGACAAGGTAATATATATGTTTTCTTCCATTTCATAACTTTTTCTTATAGGCCCGAAAAGACGAGGGTACCCAAATAAACCACAATCTTTTAAATATAAACCTATTACCAAGTGTGATAGTCTATGGAGGAAGTCGGGAAAATACAACAACTATGGTATACACTTTGTGTGATCGTCTATGGATATGAAATCGATACAATACAACAACAAAGTGTTCACTTGATAATAGGTACGATATTAAATCAAAACATTATAGGATCAATATCAAGTGATAAAGAATTAACGTACAATGTATGTATTTTAAATTATAATAACCAAATTATAAATGCGGAATAGTAAAGTAATTGACACAACAAGACTTTGTTAACGAGGAAACCGCAAATGCAGAAAAACCCGGGACCTAGTCCAGTTTTCAGTACTCTCATAATTAAGCCGCTATAAAAAAATCTAATGCCAACTTCGTATAGTTGAGACCAAGTATACTACCCCTAGCTACTTAGTTTCCTCGTATCCGTGCGCCTTCGACTTCGAGTCACGCACGTGAATCACTACTCCCTTTTGATCGTATTCCAAACAGCGGGGAATGAATCTGTTTGGTAACCACTATATTCAATCTTTGGTGAAAGATATGTTTGAGTTGTCAACAAAGGCTGTTATGTTTAATCTAATAAACTCCTTTTTCTGGTTAGATCAATCCAAAACTGGATTACCGAAATAACCAATTTTCGGATTTGCAATCAATCAATATAGAACTCAAAGAGTAGCTATAAAGTGATGCCGATATTACACAACTATACAATCAAGTCTATCAAAGATAAACACGATTCTAGTTGGATCCCAGATGATCAAGATGTGTGCACAAAATTCACAAGATACGAAAACTAATAAGAAAATCTTCTTAGTCTTCAAATATTCAATTGCCTTCTCAATAACCTTCACAATACAAACTTGAATCCTCTTGTGATCAATCATACAAGCAGAAGTACGGTTAAGAAGCAGTTATCATAAGATGTCTTTAGATCCACAAATGGTTCTAAAGATCCCGTCGATACTTTGATCTAGTTTGAGTGACCCGTATGTCGGAAGAAGACTCTCAAGAATAATCAAACTAGGTGCAATCAAAGTTTCAACAATAGTTAGTCAATCAAATTAATAATCGAAAACTAAAATAAAAATGCAATTATCTAGTTTCCTACCAACGGTACTCGTGAAGCTTCTTGATCCCACAAAAGTCTTTAAACAAGCGGTCGTAAGAGATTTAGCCTAATTAGGGTACTTTCCTTTAGAATAGACGGCTCCACCAAAAACAACACAAATAAAATTTTCTGGCTCTTAGGATAGTTTGCAAGAAATGCAAACTCAAGTATTTATAGACCAAGGTTGTTTGGTGATAGGTGTCTAACACCACGGTGATTTTATATCTATGTTTATGCTTTCTTTGCTATTATCCTTGTGAATTGCATCTCTTATGTTTGCTTTTGAGTTTATTAGGTGCAATGGAGTTATTCGATGCAAAAGAAGGAGAAACCATTCATTTGGAGCGGAAAGAGCAAAAGCTCGATTTACAGGCGAGTGATATGGGAGTCAAGCCATGCCAAGACGAGTTTTGGAGACAACTACTGCAGCTTAGTCTAGAGAAGCAAGGGACAAACAACCGAGGTGGCCTACAGTAATTTGTTGGGTGCCAATAACAATTCTTATCATTTCCTATCCCTAAAAACAAGAAAAAATGTATTTTCTCTTCTCATTACCATTTGCACGAGATTGAGAGAGATACACAGAAAGATGAGAAGCTTATTGCGGATCTATTGTTTGGAAATCGAGAGAGAGAGAGATGGAGACTTTGGGTTCGCTGCTGGTGATGAATAATTCTAGGATCTGAGGCTGATGCAGTGATGGAGGAGAAGATTGAGATCGATGGTTTCTGTAGCTGTTGATCGATGAAGGAGACCAAGAAATGGAAGTTCAGAGTAAACACGGTGGAATTGAGATGGGTTTTGGTCGAATTTGAAGTTGGAGTTGAGAATTTAAGAATGAAGCTCCAGTGAACATTGAAGAAATGGTGGTTGCTGTGGCTATCATGGGTCTGTGTTTGATTAGGGTTTGTTGTTGCTTTGAAGAATTGGTGATGAATCGAAGATGGGTTATCTCGGATATGAGTCTCAAGCAAGGTTGCAGAGCTAATTTGTGCTGTTGTTGAATAAATGGAAGAAGGAGAAGTGAGAATTGATCGTCTGGGATGAATCTGAGAAAATGGGTTGTCAATAGAGCTGACTAAGGTTGCAGAGAAGGTGAACTGAAGCTAAGTTGAGGAGATAGAGCTACTAAGTGCTAATGGTGCCAGAATGGTGTTGGTAGTGTTAATAGGCTTGTAGTTGTGATGCGTGGTGAGCACTGAAATGGAAGAAAATAGGCCATTGCTAGTGCAGGTCATGGTATTGTGTGTTTGTAGTGAAGCCAAGGATGAGATTGAAGTGAATCTGCCGGTACAGCTGTTGGTCATTGCAATAGTTGTGAACTGCAGGAGATAATCTGATGGCAGTGATTGAGATGGCTTGAAGGTTCGAGGTGGTGTTATTAGTGAATTGAAGAAGGTGATCTTGATCTTGGTGCTTAAAGCTTGAGGCGGATGAGGATGATGCAGATTCAAAGAAATCAGTCTTTTGTAGAAGATGGGTTCATAGTGGTTTTGCTCAAAGCTCAAGCTCGGTTGGTGAATTTGGCTGTTGGTCTTGGTTGCTAGCTTGATAGGTAGGTGCTTTTTGTGATTTGTGTTTGGAGCTGGAACAAGAAGGCTATGCTGCTGGCTTGAGATTTTGAAGCCATGAGTTGGATGGAGATTACATAGATGCTGCCAGGAATGATACAGGGGTTGAACAACTACAGATGTTGATGGTTTGACTTAGAGCGGTGGTGCTAGCATGGGGTTGAATTGCTGTGCAAGCTGGTGAGTCTTGTGCTTGTTAGTCTTTACTTGATTGGAAAATAAGAAGGCTGTGAAGATAGCTGCAGTTAAGGCAAGGCTCAAATAGCCTTTGGATCTGGCTGTCATATGTAATGGTAGCTCAGATGGAGTTTGGTTGTGTGCAGTTATGCTGTGAAGTTGGTGATTGCTTTGGTGCTTAAGGATGGAGATAGCTGCAAGGATGAATGCATGCAGTGGTGGTTGTTATCTGAGAATGGGAGTGAAGCAGATGATAGGTAGTGCTGAATTGCAGCTGTCGTATAGAGCTTAAGTTTCTTTGTGTGTGATGCGGTCGGCCAGGAGCTGAAATTGCGAGGTTGTAATGTGGCTATTGAAGGAGTTGGATATGATGTGTTGCTAAAGGAAAGAGAGTTAAGTTGTTCTTTATTATTTGAGAAGAATACGAGGGAAGAGCATGGTGGTGATAAAAGTGAAGTTAAATGGGTTTTGGAGGCAGATGCAGTTACGGGTGGAATGGTTTACAAAGAATGAGAAAGGCTGTGTTGGATTGTAAGTGGTAATACATGGCCATCATGGTTTGGAAGCACAAGATTGTGCATCACAAGCTTTGGCCTGCGCAATGGCCTATGCCAATGTTACTCAGCTTATTCAGCCAAGTAGTTTAGCTGATTCGAGTTGGTGACTCAGTCGACTTCGAGTTGAGTCATCGACTCGGTGTTTTGACCCAGTTTGACTTCGGTGACTTGGTGAGTTGACCTGGCGATTTGACTCGTTGGCCGGTGGCCCGGGTGGACTTTTCCAGGTCACACAGGATATATTTTTCCGAGCCAATTTTCGGCCATAATACCAGTTTTACGGCGACCTCTTTCGGGACATATTTTCACATGGGTATTCCTCACATGGGCTTGGTGGACTTCTATCTATTGGACCTTTGGGGCTTGACCTAGTTTTGGAAGAGAGGAAAAGCTATAAAAAGACTTCTACAACTTTAAGAGATATTACGTGTTATTCTTGGAGACTTGGAAGGCCGCTTTTGTTTTACGCTTAGGGTTTGCTTTTGTTCATCTTCTTCTATTCAATTAATATTTTTATGATGAACTCCATAGCTATGAGTAGCTAAAAACATATTATTGGTTATGGGATAAAGTTGATTTCTCAACATGTTATATGATTCAATGAATTAGTTTTGTCTCAATATTTTATTATTTATGATTCATTATTAATATTATCATATGATTTGATTGTTTGTTTGGTTGAGTCAGGAATCAATCAGGTTACTTTCATCTCATTGCTAGATTAGGGTTTTCAATACGAAATAGTTGTTTATCCCACGATTTTAAGTAGCATAGTGTGGTTATTACTTGTAGTGATACATCTTTATAATTGCATATGAATCATAACCTTGGTTAAATTGAATTAGTGCTTTTACGTTTGATTGCCTTGATTAGTCTTATTCCATAGTACTTATTGCTTTTAGGAGTTAAATCTTGGTGTGATTTTACACTTTAGGTTGCTTTCTAGGAAGAATTCACATATGCATCTTTTAATGTGGTTGTGATGAAATCAGGGAATTAGCGGGATATTCTTGCGATCAAGGTATCCTAGGACTTTTAGTAAATGAGAGATTAAAATACCAATTATAATCGTTGATGAGAATACATGTTTGTGAATGATACTATCCCGTGACCAATATCTTCTCCTTCTTGATTATTCAAATTATTTTATTGCTTTCAATTACTTTTATTGCTTAGATAAAACAAAAATCCCCCCTTGGTTACTTTAGAAACTGAAATTTATAACAACAATTGCCTCTCTGTGGATACGAACTCTTTCTTATCACGTACTTCATTTATATTTAGTGAGTAAGAAAGTGAAATTATTTTTGCTCGGCTGACAACCGGTCATTTGGACAACAAGGAAATTCCAAAACCTAAAATTTTCTCAAGATATTCATTAAAGTACCTAATTTCGTTTTTTCTATTTCCAATTAAATGCCAAACAATAATTCTGAAATCTCTCTTAGAAAACTTTTATTATTAGTTTTGCACATTAACTAATAAACCTTTTCCGGAGGATATGCTTTAATTGCTGGTAATTAAAACATATATACTTGAAAATCATAATTAAATGCTTTTCAATATTTCGGTTCGGATCACCTTGAGCATCAAGGAATATATTTGAACATTTAATGATAAGAGTTATGTACATGTTCAAATATATGTAGACATCTAGAAGTTTCTCTTAGAAAACCTTAATTCTATTTCACACATAATCATGAAGAAATGTGTGAACTTTGGGAGCTTCGGGTTTGCTCTTGTATCGGTTATACCAAGACTCATAATATAAGTTGTGATCGGTTATACCATACTTTCGCCAAGATAGGTTTTGACCGGTTATACCATGCTTCTCAATATATCTTGTGACCGGTTACACCTTACTTCCCAAAGTAACTTATGTCGGTTACACCTTGCTTCCCAATTCGACTAGTAACCGATTACACCTTACTTCCCAATGTATCTTGTGACGGTTACACCTTGCTACACATTATAGGCTATGACCGGTTATACCTTGATTCTCAACATAAGTCAAGATAGGTTCTACCTTGTCATCTTGTATTGGTCCTCCAAATGATATTGATAAAGAACGAGACCAACATACATATGATTTCCCTTTCGATTATGAAACAAGTTCATACATCTACTTCCTTAAACCAATGTAATAATACATAGTTTCCTAGGATGAAATCACACATATATCCCCACATAATCAAGTAACTAATTATATAGATTATGTTGATGTCGTATTCTGAGAAGTTCAAAAAGATAAGAGTTATCTTAAGTAATCCAATATAATTCCTTGAAACTTTGATCATAATGATATGACCAAGTCTAATCACTAGAGCATTATATATACAGCTTCGCATGTTATGTTTTCAATATAAAGCGACTTGAAAGATACGTTAGGAATGGAAACAAGATCAAGTCAATATTACTAACCTCAATAGGAAGGATAATGTCTTTGTTGCAGGCATTACTTCTTCACATTCTTGAGTAATACTTGTAAGTCTCAACATTCCCTAGACTTTCTAGTCTAACCTAAACGAAGTTGACTCTAGTAAAAATCAAGCGACTCTATATGAGTTTGATACTAATATATGACAACCAAACTTGACATACCAACGCAGTGGGTTCCAGAGCTATGCTCTAACAAAACCATACAAAGTTCTCATTTGGTGTCAACTATACACCATTATGTTCATAATTCCATCTCAAATACTTTGATGCTTGTTTTTAGGGTAAATTACTGTATGCAGTGGTATTCATCTTCGGTTTATCACTAGGAAATACATTAGTACATATCTATGAATCTTCTTATACTTGTAGAATGTGTTTGAATTTATATGTGTGTTTCATTTATTGAACATATATTTGATTATCTTGGAAGGGCTGATATGAATTTCTTGTCAGGTCGAATATGTTTGTACACATTTGCTAGATGTTTTCACGTACCAATACTTATTGGACTATCCTTCTTTTTATAGGCCCTTAGATGGAAAATCGTTGCTGCAATGATGGTAGCTAATTTAGAATAAATGATGGTGGTCGTGAACCCCTATGCAGAGAAATGTCGACAAATATGATTGATAGGCAAAACATTTGTATCATATTTGGTTGGAATCTCCTGAGTAGTGCAATATTTGGATCTAAGACTTAACACCTTAAACGTGCAAACCTGAATTCTCAAAATTTCAGGTTGATCTAGTCTATGCGTTATATGGGTAATATGATTGTTATCGGACGATTTGACGGTATTAGATCACTATTCGGCCGAACTACTTAAAGTTTTACTATCTCAAGCTTGTTGTCAATGTTAGATGCACAAAACTATATCTTAACTTCAAGTCTACTAAAGTCAAGTCTCAGACTAGGATTAGAACATGATAGTTGAATATCAGACATCACTGAATAACCCTTGAAGATTGAAGATTGAAGATTGAAGAATATATAAAGATATTTTGAGAACTGACCAACAACAAGAGGTATGTGATGACCTATCCTATTTACTCATCGTATCTACCATTCTATCTTATGAGACTTAACTCGTATGATTTTAGTAGATTTAATATTACAAATAAGAAATATCGGGTTCAAGATTGTCTTGGTTAAACTTCAAAATATGATTCAAGCAATGGATGTCCATAGATCCTTAGCAATCTTAGGTAGAAGAATTTATTGTTCGTAAACTATTTATGTTTCAAGTTGATCATTCTCCATATTCATAGACAATGTATATTGTCTATGGATATGGAGAATGTTTCAAATTTAGAGCGAGAGATTTTGAAGACAGACTTAGGCCCAGTACGGATGCCTAGTCGGTCGAGATTCACAGTATAGAGGATTGCAAACCCGGTTTACATACTCTTTATACCTGAGTTCGGGAAAGGGGGGAGGTTTGCAAATCTGGTTTTCTTATCCCTACGATCAAACACCTCAAACTGGCAATGGTTTGCAGACCCGGTTTGCATACCCCTTTAACCTGACTTCGCGAACTGCTGAGAGTTTTGTAAACCCAGTTTTCATAGCTATACAATTTAAGATGGCAAAAGTTCATGAACCGTTTATTTGACTATGTTTTATTTTCTACAACTCCTGATAGGCACGTCTAAGGCGATTTCTTCCAAAAAATCATTTTGGGCTTGTGGTTATTATTTATTCTTGTGTGTTATTGAATACATTAGTGCTTGTAAAGTTCGAGAGGCTAGTGAGCATCTGAGACTATGATAAACACATTTTTGTGTCGATTTGATCTCAATTATCAATTTTTTTATTGCTCATTTTTGTACTTATTATGATGTTTATGTCTACGTAGGTATTTTGGAGAAATAAACTCTTGCGGAAAAAATTGGCTTGAAAAGTGATATTTTTTCACTGAGAAAATTATTAAAGGCACCCGCAGAAAAATATTAAAGGCACCGAGGAAATGTGTTAAAGGCGCCAAATAAAATTACTAACGGCGCCCCAGAAAAGTGTTAAAGGCACCCATGAAATGTGCTAAAGGCACCAAAGAAAAGTTTTAAATGTACCCCAAAAATTACTAAAGGCACCCCGAGCACAGGTGCTAAAAGCACCACGATCAAGAATAGGGGCATCCACCTTCTTCTCAAATTCAAACAGAATTTTTGGCGGAAAAATTTGCAGAATTAGGTTTCGAATTTTGGGCAGGATTAGGAGAGATTCAATTGCGGATTTGGACTTCTTTGGCCTGTTAAGGCTAAACAAGGATGAGATAGGTTATTTATTCGACTAAATAGGGTTGAATCATCGAGACAAAGCAAAACAAAGGTCTTGGGTTTTCCTTATTCCTTCCCGAGTTTTTCACGTGAATGGCGTGTGGCTGGATAGAGTTTAACTCAATCAAGGGACGTGTTTCAACATATATGGAGTGTGACAGTTGGGGATTAGCGCGTGCGAAAGATAAAAAGGGGAATTATTCTCGTAACTGGAAAGAAAATATTTCGGATTTTTTTAGGAGTTATTACAGAGATTTGGACGTGTTGTTGGGTATAAAATGCGTTGTAGAAGGGTGATAGATTTTAGGGAAGTTTGGAGAGCCACTGAATAGAGAAAATAGAGTAGCATAGAAAGTTTTTCAGTTTTTGCAATAGGAAAACACTAAGAACAAGACCTGCTATAGATAGTTCCAGAAAAGCCCTTCGTTTCTTCAACGGTACATGTGATTCATTTGCAACTTGAGTTATTTTGAATTCGCAACACTTACTTTGTAACCGAGATTAGATAATGCCTATAAGCATTGTGAATTTACGGTTTTAATTATTTTCTCTCATTTTTATCATTTCTAAACACTTTGGAGCTATTAAAATGAATTTTGAGTGTGTTTCAACATGAGAGTGGAACCCCTTTGTTTGGGCGGCGAAGGAATCAGTTTCAAATGAATATTTATTAAATATATTTAAATTAATTAATGAAATTCTTTTTATGATTATTTGCATTGAATAAAAATTTGATTAAATGGTTTTCATTAGTTGTGTTTTCTCTTGATGATGCATGCTTAGTCTAGGACTTTTGGCGCCTTCATATTTGAGATTAATAATTAATGTTTTGAAAATCTACTCTTTGTCAATAATTTAGAAATCAAATCTAATGTTTGGATTGCATGATAAAAATTAATATCGAATCGCATAAAAATTGGTAAATGGTGGAATTTTTAGCCTCAGTACTCTGAATTATCTTGACATCATATTTGATCAATTTTATTTATTTTAGCATTAGAAGTTAAACCTAAAATCCAATTCTTCACAAGTCTTAACGAACTTTTAGCATTAGAAGTTAAACCTAAAATCCAATTCTTCACAAGTCTTAACGAACTTTTCTTACTGTAAAAATTCAATCAATTTTTGGCGCCGCCGAAGCGGACTTGTACTTAGGTTTAGGTTATATATATGTATTTTTTGACACTGAAGCTTTTTTTTTAATCTGGCTTAGGACCCATGCCCTTAAACCCGGCCAGTTGGACTGGCCCCAGCGCACAGACCCAACCTTTATTTCAACC
The DNA here is from genome assembly GCA_023531295.1 of Papaver armeniacum. Lineage (NCBI taxonomy): Eukaryota > Viridiplantae > Streptophyta > Magnoliopsida > Ranunculales > Papaveraceae > Papaver > Papaver armeniacum. The sequence goes on from JAJJWW010004463.1 coordinate 38,251, forward strand.
CCTTTATACAACTAATCTACACATAAAACCTTTACGACATCGGTGATTGAACCCTTAGCTTCCTCCTTCTGCAGGAGTTGATAGGGATACCCAGGCTATGCTCTTGTACCCGACTTGAAGCTAAAAGTGGAAAGTTGGACTTGCCTTCTAAAAAAAAGGAGAAAATTGAAGATTTAATTTTTATGAACTTTTATTTTGCTTATTAGTTTCTTTATTTCCTTGTAATTTTTATTTATTTATTTATTTGTTTGTTATTTTATCCTTATTTATTTATTTATTAGTAAAAAAAACACTTGCACACATCAATTGCATCGTCCGGCACCAATTATTAGGAAAACACGTGGCTTAGTACGATGCAGTGTAGTTAAAATCGCTCTCCAAGGCCGATTACTTTCGATGTCGCTACAAGATTATATGGCCGAGGCAATTTACCGATTCAAGCCATCTCGATTTTAGCGATTAAGTTAGGCGATTTTTTGGCGATTTGGACCGATTTTTGGGCAAAACGAGTTGGCGATTTTTCTGAGTTGGTCTTGCATCTACCGAAATAAAAAAATAAAAAATTCGTAACCCCTCGGATGAGAGTTATTAAATGGAAAAACCTCTAAAAAAATTATAAATAGGTTCAATGTAGCAATATTACACTTATTTATATGATAGTGTTAAAATTTTAATTTTAATTAGGTATAAATCTTGACTGTGAGCAGATATCTATAAGTGTCTAATAAATATATAAGGTATTAAGTAGGGAGTTTAGCGATTTCCAAGTCCGGGACTTCTTGCTCCTCGCTCAAGTTCCCCAACCGTGTAGGGGCCAGGAGCGATTTCGACTACTTTGGCACGGTGAACCCTCTCGGCGTTATCATCAGAAACACCACAAGCCTTAGCCTTATCATTGACCAGTCTCATTTGTAGGTATATATTGCTAAAAGATAACCCAAGCTTACCTAAATAGTGAACTAGCAGTTCCATGTGCCTGAGATTTTTGTAAATATTTGTAGCTTTGTTTGTGTATAACTTTCAATTAGGAGTTTTCTTAGTGTATGCCGGGTCATGAGAGTACGGGCTTGAAAAGAGACATTCTAGGATGTTTAATTAGTGAAAGCCTAGTGGGTTTGTTTTTGAAAACGAGGATCCCGAAGATACTTACCTAGAGAGCCCCGTTTTGGAAACTTTAATTTTGAAAACTTGACATAGAGAGGAAAGTAATCCTAGTCCTTTGATAATGCGAGAAATGACAATAGCAAAAGCTTTGTTGAATCCAACTAGGACTGCTCGTCCCTCATGTATCAGAGTTGGTGACCTTTGAAGCACACTACGAGCTAAAACACAGGACCATACAAATGCTCTCAATATTCTTAGAAAGAAAATGAAAACCCCTATTTCCATATTTAGGAATTTGAAGAAACTTAGCACCGCTAAGATTAAAAACCTAGATGATGAATCGGTAAAACTTAGGTTTGTTACCTTTTTCTGAGATAAAGACAAAGAGCGTGGCTATATAGTTTTGACTTTAGAGTACATTTGAAACCTATGAACAACTTACATCTGCCTTTTGCGAAGTTTTTCCTAGTCAAAAAGATAAAAACTATTATAGCACAAATTTGCACATTTGCTTAGAAAGGAGAATATTTCTATAGGGATTTGGAAAGGTTCAATGATTTATTAGCACCAATGTCCTCATCATATTTAGAGAAGATTAAAAGCTAGTTGAGATCCTTTATGAGGATTTTTAGATTATTCCCACAATAACCATGGTTGAGTCTTTTGTACATGTGAGTTTGAAATAAAATTATTTGATCATCACGATGACATTTTTGAATGAAATCACGAGAAATACCCAGCCCAGGAGAATAGCCCAAGAGTCCCCGAGAAAAAACAATTCTTCTAAGTAGAGAAAGTGTTAATAGGGTAGAAGGATCTTATTAATCAAGCTAGCATCTATAAATGTCATAGATGCCAAAATAACATCTATAACAAAAGGTTAGAAGCTTTAGAATGAGTCAAACTGGGAATTGGAATAAGGGAAAAAACTTTTAAGGAAGGAAAAACTATTAAGCGAGCCATGCTCTTTATAATAACACTAGATTTAGTAACCATGGAAGTTTGACCCATATTGACATATACAGTTTGGAGAAACCAACAAAAATTTCTTAGTCTAGGGTTTGGAGTTAAGGTCGGTATAGTACCTCTCGGGTTCCCCACAGGTTTTGTCTATATTAGAATCTTTAGGTTCACTTTGTTTTCGGAACCCTTAGATAAGAAGATCATGAGTTTAGAAGATTATCTCACCTTGTTAACTCGGAACACTGTAGAGTTTCAGCAATCAGTTGCACAAGGTCTAGAAGAAAATAAAAAGATGATTCAGGCTAACTCTCAGGCTATTTCTGAGTTAAAAAATCCACGATAGTCGGATAAATGAGTCTTTGAGAGAAAGGTAAGTTTCTAGTCATACACAACCCCGATGCTAGAGTTCATCAAATATCTTTAGCGAGGAGTTCCTCCAAGCCAAGACAATCTAGCAGGTTGAAAGATGTTGGCTTGAATCTAATCAGGTTTTCATCTGGTGAATATTGATTGCTTTGTCCCCAGAAGTTTATCAAACCTGATTTAGATAATATATAAGGAGAACTCTTTTATTTGAACTAATCCCACACCCCTCAAGAAGAGCCAATCCACTAAGTGCGACTAAGTCGATTCTCCTTTAACCTAGGTTTTCTAGAAGCATTATAGGTTAACGACTTAAAGACTTCATTTGGGATTGTGAAGCCGGTCCCAGCTATTTTTCTGCAGCAGTTTGGTGTTTTGATATTACTGTTGTTATATGCATTGTTGGTACTATCTTCTCTAAGATTTGCTCGAGATTTAATCTCGATAGGTAAGATAAAATAGTCACAAACATCTTACGTCTCATCGTTTGCGTTCCAAAATAACTTGTTTCACCATCATGTATTAAGTTATTGCTTAAAGGTATTGATATTACTTGGTTGTTCTTGGAGAATATAAGTCTTGGTTTATCAATTGGTTTCTGTTCACCTTGATTTATCAAGGCAAAACCAAACTCGTAGGTATTTACGTAGAGGCAGTTTATCTATTCGATGAACTTTTACATGTGAGACAAATTTATTTATTAAATCTTCGACTTCGGGACATGTTGACTCTTAGTTGTGGCCCAAAAGATCATCTAAGGGAATCAAGTGCCTGAGAATTCGGCATGGTTCTAGAGGCATAAGGGCTACCTTGAAGTCAGTGTGAAGTTGGTTGGGCTCAAGCGCATTTGATCTGAAGTTAACTTATAGTAGGCTTTAGTATCTGTGGCGGCTTGATACAATGTGGTGTTCAATGGACTGGGTCCGGGTTTTTTGCATTTGCGGTTTCTTAACAAAATTTCGGGTATACGTATTGTCTTTTCCGCATTATATTTGTTTATATAATTGAAATATCACAGGGTTTATGCGTAGTTCAATTAATGAGATAATCCAACCTTTTGGTTGTTGATATCAATTGATTGACAGTTGAACATTGGTCTTTGGTACCATTCAAGTTGCTTCTCATAATAATGGGCTCCACGGATTATATCCGTTTTATTCTTTGGGTACATTTGAGAAACAAAGATATAACTCTTGGATATACTTTTTCTTAATTGAGTCACATTGTCTAGTTGATTCTCTTGGAATTATATTCGAGTTAGTCCATCTGATTATCTAAATGAAATATTGGGTGTGGTTGTTAGACCCCGCTATTTCAATTGGTATCGAAACGGCAAACGTTTAAAGACCTCATAAAGTCACATGTTTGTAACAATCGACTTTATGGACAAAAGTGGTGTCTTTGATAAGCGTATCACGGTAGCAACCTTCTATGGATTATATTAAAGAAAAGATGTTTCTACCTATGAAAGATGAACATCTGTTTTCTTGCGGCACAGTCGACTACTGAGAGTTGAGAAATAAGGAAGTTGATAATTCTAAATGTTAGAATCCAGTATTTGAAATCAATAGGTTGAAACATAAAAGTCGATAAGATCATTGGTATAGTAAATGATCGTGATTTCCAAATAAAATCTCTTAGAAGAGCTTATTTAAAGTCAGTCATCTCGAACCTTACCGAGGCCAAACTCAAAGGAGGATGCTTTGAAAATTGAACATTGATAGAGCATTTTATGTCTAATTTGTCGAAATTTAGTATTGTTAGTACTCGTTTGTCCTTATTATGGTGTTTGTGTGTTTTTGTAGGTATTTTTTTGGAAATAAAGATTTTTGGAAAGTAATTTCCGAAAAGTTGCCAGACACCTTACAGAGGACATTTGCTATTCAAACTCCACTTTGGATAAGGGTAACCCAATTACTAAGGGCACCTAACTTAAATTCCCACCCAATTTTGTTGGATAAGGCTGACCTTCTTCTTCATTTGAATTTTTATTTTTGGGAAAATGGTGTCCTCACGCGGTTTTGTTTCGTCATTTGGAGGGCTATAATGCGATTCAATGGCTAAATTTCATGGGATGACTTGAATAAGCATAGCAGGCGTGATGTGGGTCGATTTGTGCGTCCAAAATTGGCTAGATAACGCGAGGAGGAAAGCAGGGCAGCACGGCAGGCGGATGAAGAGTTTCACGGGAGTTTCGTGGTTGCAGTGAATATTAGTATACAAGGCGTTTATGGGCGTGTTGTGGTGCATGCAGGTGTGTTGGCCTCATGCAGCGTAAGAAGAGATGAAGAGGAAATAATCCGTAAAAATGGAAAGATTTTATTCAGGAGTAATGAGAGAATTTGAGGAGTTATTGTCGTGATTTCTTGCCTATCGAGTATAAAAAAGCTCTTGGAGGTGGGAGAAAGGTTATGGAGGTTTGGGATGGTTTAGAGCATCCTTTGAGAGGCGCAAAATCAACACCCCGGAAAAATTGTTTCTATTTGGTGTAGTGAAGAAACGAAAGAACATAAGACCCACAAGAGGCGTCGTTTCTTGGCGGTGTGCGTCTGACTCACATGGTCGTAGTTGAAGTAGAGCAGTCTTAAATCCAACGGTAACAACGGCAGAGGAATGTTTATCGTTCTTTGCTTGACTCGGTTTGTAACACTTTTGAACGCGATTTTCATTATTTCTCCCTTATTCATCATTTTAAACCATTTTGATAATGAAATCAAATTTTAGGCGTGTTTCCAATATGCGGAGGCTAGAACCCATCAACCCAGGACAACGGGAAGCAACTTTCATGATTGTGGTAAATGAATTAATTCTTTATATGACTTTTTGCATAGATTTAATTGTTTTATGATTTATTAATTATACATTATTTTTGTGATGTCGCATGCTTAGTTTAATTACTTTTGATGCGTCATGCTTACGACTTACGAGATAATGTTTTATGAAATCTATTTTTGGCAAGAATTAGAGTCACAACTTCTTTTGTTTGAGCTATATTGTCTAGAGTTAATGACTGAACCACAGAATATGAAAAGTAGTGAAATCCTGGCGTCTGACTCTTCATCTTTGTGACAATATTTGTATATATTTTCTTTTATTTTTTTATTAATTCTTAAATCAATCTCATCAAGTCGAGTGAACGACAACCCTTGTTACTACAACATCATTGAAAAATACCATCAAACATGTATTGAGTAGACTACATTTTATTTTGAGGTAAAGGGGATGTTGCAGGGAATTTCACTCTTACACCCATTCACTTTTAAACCCAATTTGAGAGTTTGAAAGTGTGCCATGTATAATCATGATCCAGTCCTTCGTGCAAAAACGGTTCCAAGAAGTTGACAGTACACCCTCCCTTAAGGTTTCTAAAGATGTGTACTATGACTTCCACTCATCAGGGTACCACGTCCTCGAGAGGAGGGAATCTCCCTCGCAATCCTGTCAATCCTCTCGCTCTAATCGCTCCTAAGCATTCTGAGGCCATTCATCTCTTGCAGATTCAGCAGCATATTCCAACGGAGATCACGAGTATGAGGAGAGGAGGCCATGCAATTTCTTTAGTCGTCTTTTAGCCATGCCTTAGATTTAATGCAAGGTGCCAAGGCGGCATTCGAGATGTCTGAGCCAATTGGTTTAGTGCCTGCATGAGACTCTTCCGGGAGAGTGGGGTTCAAATTCTGACTCTTACGTTCGAGCGTGATTCCAGTGATGGTTAACACATCGGCCAAGGAGAATTCATCAAGGTCCTCCTCAACCTAAAGCGGTGATGTTTAAGAGAGCGAAAGTGTCCAGATGGAATGTAATACTTTGTATTTTTTTAACCTTTAGGGTCGGGTTATGCAACTTAGCTAACCATGTGGTTTAAAATATTGTTTCTTTTCCTTAGACTAGGTGGGTTGCTTGAACTAGGAAATCCCACAAGTTTGGGTGAGAATATAGTCACCTAGTTAATTTTAATATTTTTAATAAAAATGAGAGAAAAATAAAAAGTGTTATAAACCTAAAGTTTAATTACTAAGATGCCCTTTTGTGTCAAAAGATTAGGGTTTACATACCTTGGGCTCCAAGTCCTCTATCTATATAAATAGAGACTTGAACTCTGCCTTCTATACATCTAATGGAAATTCTCTCTCTATTTTGTGCCCTTCCTTTAAATTATAAGATGCGTCATCAGCCATCTACACAGAGCTCATTAATCATCATAAAGATAAAAATAAGGAGACTTACCATTGATCAATGTCAGGTTTCTTTTCTCATCATATGATCCGAACTCAGGATACTGAATTTCTTAACCTTTGTTTTTATGTTATTAATTTTAATATAGATATTGGTTTCGTTTTCGTTTGATTACATATTAAAGTTGCCTAACTCCTATTTTGTCGTCATGTAGATTTAGTTGAATCACATGGTCACTCTAGTTTCAAACGTGCGCATGCGGTACCATGGGAAGAACTTGCCATTATCGAAGTAAAAAAAAAAAAAGGTGCTAGCTTCTTTTCCGTTCGGTTTCTTATATTTTGTTTTTCTTACTAGCGCAAATCACGTACCATGGCACAGAGCTACGTAATGTTGGTTCATTTTTAATATAATCATTATAATTTGTGTCCGAATGCTTATCAACTCATGATTTAATATGTGTTTGTCATAAAAATAGTTGGGATTTTCCTCTCTTTTACTTTTTTTCCTTTAATATTTTCTGAGATTTTCTCATGAAAAATATAATCTAACTTCCAGACACTTTTATTTAGGTTCATTACTTATAATGAGATAATGCTCTACATGAACATGGAAGTTTAAATATTTTAGAAATATGTAAATCGCGCGCTCATCTCGGTGAAATCAACCATCAATATCGTCACCAAAGTCTCCATGCCTATTTAGCTCAAGGTGACTCATATCGCACCATTATGTTGTAAGTCCTCGAATGGCGGAAAATAGTATTTTTTATCAGGCGAATGATACAAACTATCCAGTATGAGGCATGATTTCACCCAGCAATTTTCAACACCATTAGATGTGATATTTTAAAATGCATACCTTTTGAGAAGGGTTGTATATGCTCCCGAACCTACTGCCGTTCGATCTTTGACAAAGTATTGTGCCAGCCAGCGTTCACGGTCCCAACAAAGGCTTTGTTGCCGTAAATAGTCTTGGACATTTTGCTCACTTAGTATGTTCCTACAACACTTCAGGGTGATACAATCACGGCGACACATTACCCTCATAAGAACCCAGCAGAACACATTACTGCTCCATGATCCTGGCCCCAATTAATGGGTTAGTCAATGGAGTCAACTACCAAAAGTTGACATGATTACCATTCGAGATATTTATTCGAAATTATGGTATTGTGGATGCGTTTGCTTCCACAAAAGAGTATGGTTTTCAAATTTAGGCCTCACTGAGGTCCACGGAACTTTACAAGGTTTATATACTCTTGTTTGTTTTTAACATTTTGAATTTATCCATGTTGTGTTTGTTACTAACTTTAAAGCTCGAAGTGTACATACCCTCACCTGAGACTTTATGCGAGTTTGGATCGAAAGTAGGTTGCACCTCTTTCCCATTCAGTATCAAGTAATCAAATTCGTATATCGCCAGCAATTTCTTACTATGACAGATTTCGCTTTCTTTTCCGTTCAGGATATCGGTAGCCATTATTATGTAGGCGTCATAATCTATCCCAATTTTGTTACCCAGATGTTATGTATTTACAATGTTCGTTTTCTTAAATAAATGGGTGCTGTGGAAGAACTAAAAAAAAAAAAGAACACTCAAGTGTTATCAAATGTGGTTACTATATTCCATCAAAATCCTCAGGACCACCTTACGGTGCGCCTGTTTCCTCAGATTCCTACCGTTGCATTCCTAGACAGTATAAGCCGACACTTTGCAATCATTTCTGCAGTGGGCTATTTCACGCAGAAGTGCTGGTCAATGTATCCCTTGCAGGATAATAATACTTATTACGTCGAGTTTTTGAGGGGCATCGAGTTGTAAAATGGTATGAATCCAATAGGTTTGAATTATACCTCAATCTTAGATATCACCTTCTTCCTCGCCCAACATAGCAATTTGAGGGAGGACAAGTCTTGAAAGCCCACTGCTTTACGGGGGCGGAGAGTTAAGCCCAGAGCTATGTTTCGAGGTGTCTTCGTGAAAGTTGCTATATAATCCCATGCTCAGTGGAGCTCCGTCAGAAGCCGGTCACAATTAGTCCTATGAAGTTAATCTTAAAATTTGGCAAGCTTATCACCATTGGCCAAATTGTTGAAGTATTCTGGTCAATGCGTGTGCATTTAGATACACCACTACACATGTCTACTCTCGCCTTCCACTTGGTGGAGCTGGGAGCCTACACATGTTAGTCCATAGTTTGATATTGTTGATTTTGCTTAAGTAAAAATTACATGATTTGAGGAATGTAACAATATACAAAATGTCCCTATAAACATGGAGTGAGAACTTAGATTTATGATTTAGAGTTTTTATAGTGATAGTTTGGTGAGACCGACATAATTTTCAAACAAATATTTGAGAATGCAAGTAACATTTTCCAGTTACAGTAAGGTTTCTGCACAGAGGATTAGGTGAAAGTTGTTGTCTTTAGTGGAGTTGTGTGAAACAACTCGAAGCATTGATAGTATTCCAAGGGAAGAAGGGGAGTCACTTAATGAAGTTACTTGGGAAGGCGCTGATGCTCTCTGCGATGGTGCATATTTGCTTTTATATGTCCCCAGGTTTGATCGACGGTACATAGTCATTATTTGTATTGTCTCGTTTTAGTATCATCCTCGAGAATATTTGGTTTTTGTCGCCTTGATAAATCTTCAAAGTCATTACTGCAAACCTTCGATTGCATCTTCAGCACTACAATAAACTCTCACTAAAAGCAATAAAACTATTTATTATACACTACTATTACCAACACACGCTCCACCATAAGGCCATCCATCCAGCTTTTCTTTCTTGCACTTCGTTAGTAATGTTCCCACGCCTCACACATTCTGAGCACACGCCACCGCTTACTTAACCCTGCTTCCACTACCACCATTCGAATTAAGTATAGTTTTTAGCAGAACTATGTATTTATAGATTAGTTATAAGGGACATTTATAATGAAATTTAATTAATCATTTCATCTTTTTGCCGAGGACAAATCCCGACCACTCTTGCCTGCATAAACAAATGCAGGTAATAAATAATTTCATATGTTAGAGTCTTGGATTACATTGTTGTAGCCGTTCGTTTAGTTATTACATAACATGGCGATTGAATTGCGCAATTTTTAAATGGATGTGCTTGTTCTACGAGTTTATTTTAACATTAGGATGATCAGCTGCGTTTTATACTTTATTATAATATAGAGGTTACACATTTTGTGGCGTTGAAATTAGCATAGTATTGCCTTTTGTTACTGTTCCACTTACCACCATAAAGCCATATGAATTACACTCTTTTATCCACCTTCCCATAAAACCATATGAGATCCTCTTTTGCTGCCACCCACCACCTAGTGGCGGATGCCAAGGGTTGTGCTTCCTTTGGCTTTATGTAAATTTTTAACTATTCATAAATTTTTAGTTTATTTTATAAATTGTACTTTGTCATATATATTTATGGTTTTGATCCAAAGTTTATGTTTCTTTTTAAAAAAAAATAGGCCTCACAATGGCAATTTTGGCTCCCACGCCACCATCAGCCCCATTTCCATGTAGGTTTGTTATTTATAGTCCCAATTTTCAATCACAAATACCGTATGAGGTTTAGATTAGACAAAAATTTCGTCCAATTGATTAGTTTCATTCTTTTTTCCGTGTATATATACTTTTTTGTATTACAATCAATTTTTATTTTAACATTAAAAATCACCCAGTTTATACGATATAAGTACCAAGGAATAGCAAAATTTACCATTTGGGTGATCAGCTCTAAGTCCATAAAAATATTGTCTTATATGATACTCGTCAAAATGGTACCTTCTTTATAAAGTGTTAAAAACAACCAACCACATCTTCCACTTCGATTGTTATGAGTCTTATAGCGACAGCATTAAAAATTAATAGCCGCCACATCACTACTCACCGGCATTCCGAAGTGTTAGCCCGCTTTAGAAGCAGGGGCAGTGGGGCCGAGTTTTACGAGGGAGAGGAGAAAAGATTCTTGGCAGGTTGGATTACATGCGCAGATGGACTTTGCTATGCTCCATTTCACGAGTAAAGAACAAAAATAAATACGGATTGTAGCCTAAAACTCAGCACTTAACACTTCACTAATCTTTGGCTCACCTCTTACTACCACTCCATTTCACTTTGAGAAAATGCCACCCAATTCTATTTATCAAAATAGCAATAATAAAGAAATAAATATTATAATTAATTGAAAACATTTATAATTAAAAAATGATTAAGTCTATTTCTTCATGAGGCAATTAAGTGAGAGCACTAATTAATAAAAACACTTTATATTGAATGGGTTATTTGTATATATGCTGATTAGTGATTTTTGTATGCTTGCAATCAATTTTATTTATTAACATTAAAAAATCATGAGTTTATACGATGTGAGTATCGAAGATAACGGGGGTGCACCATTTGGGTACAGTCCAATTCGGTCATTAAAATGTTGTCTTGTATATGATATCATCCACGAGATGTATGGTACCTTCCTTTTATCAAAAGTGTTAAGAAACAACTCGACCACATCTTCCCCACTACGATGTTATCGATGTTATAGCTGACAGCATAAAATTAATATTCTCCATCACTACTCACGGCATTCACAATCACTCACTTCTTTACCACAAACCGGGGCGGGCGAGGTTTTGAGGAAAAGGGAGAAAGATTCTTAGAAAGTTGGATTACATGTGAAAAATGGACTTTGTATGCCAATTTCACGAGTAAAGAACAAAAGTAAGTATAATTTGTGCCTAGCTGCAGCATAACCACCGCCAGTCGTCCGAGCTACCACCTCTTCTACTGCTCGTTGTGTGAGGAGAATGTCTAGCCCAGTTCTAGTTATCAGGCCAACTTGTTAATGAGAAATAAATGCTTATAATTAATTAAGAGAGCATTTGCATAAAGGTAAAAAATGATTGAGTCATTTATGACCAATTGACAGTAGCATGCACACATTAATAAAATACTTTATAATGAGATAGAATTATTTATTGTGTATAAATTAGTGAAACACTTTAATTAATAAAATACTTTACATAATGGAATAGATTATCTATTGCCCAATGTGCAGTGGTAAACAGCTAATTAATAAAGCAGTTCTCTTGGTTATTTAAGTTTAACAAGACCGCCTGCTGTTGATTTCTCTTTTCTCAATTTCCCAACCCAAAAGAGGTGGAGACACTTTGGTTAGAGGACCCATCTTATGACGCAATGGGGTGGCGAGTTCCAGACACTCCCAGAGTTATGGTGCTTGAAATTCCATATCATAGGCATTGGTCTTCATTTTCATTCGCTCTGTGTACAGTTCTTCATGCTCGCGTGCGGTTGTAGAGGGGTGGTACGGGAGAACCACAACCCTTGAAGTTCTCTTGCCCACGGACAAATCGGCCATTCCACTCGGTGAGCAGGCAAGCTTAGGCTAGCTTTGTTTGTGCACTCTCTTGATGTGGCCAGTTAGCATTCATTTTTATTTCTCTCTTGATTACCTCGTTAAGCGGAGATGAGTGCTTTTTACCTTTCTCCAGCATCATGGCGTATCTTTTGCTTCGATTGGTTTTACCTTCAATCTGTGACACCAATCACCCAGGATATGAGACGGAAACCTTCTCAGAGTCTCATCTTTTAGGCGTGGCTTAAATCAATAGGTACTTATTTTAAGGCGCTTTTTGAGTGATCCTTTCAAACACGTTTACGACCCAAATGTATGGTTTTATCTAATAGTAAGCCACGGGTTTCCATTCACTTGCCGAAACCATTCTCAACTAAAAGTGGTAGTTTATCTCTTCACACAGAAAAGTACCCATGATACAGTTCTTTATATTACCTAAGGAGCAACATAAGAATTTAGTCAAGATTTATTTCATCTGCCATGATCCCAAATGAGTAGAGGCTCATTATCATAAGCTATAAGCCCATGGAATTCATCTGCGATCAACGAAAATTCTATTACATTCTTTAAAGACTTGTTAGGCAATTTTAATTTTATTAATTTTTTTCTTTTATAATAATCTCCAAAATCGGTTTGTTTCCCACATATAGATTGGGTTCACGGTCGGACACTAAAGATCAATAGAGTGCACTTTTGAGAAGCTTGTTAAGTCAATATAAGTGAGTCCTTATGGCGTCTGCCATAGATGCCTGATATAATTTTCTTTGACAAGAGAATGTGTGTCCATAATTTGATTCTAAATCATGCTCTGCCAGCCCGCCTTAGAGAGGTACGAGGTGTTTGGAGATTTATGGTACATGTGATCAAATCCATGGTTTGATGTTCAATTTTGGACATTTTTATGGCTCACAGGAAATTGATCGTCAAAGAGGTGTGCCATGAGTATATGTCCTTCCGGGTAGAATCGGATAATGCACTTTCACTGAAATTGTTTCGTATATAGAGGCGAATATGCCCTTGCATAAATCGGGAGTTCTATCCACAGCTGGGCGTTTGGTGTTTCATTCAAAGATTCCTCATCAGATTCTCTCCCATCCACGATCAAATCGAGTTAAGGTTTTGCATCAGTATATAGTTGGCGTAGAATTTCTTATATTTTTGTTTATGCCTGAAGCTTTTGCCTCTTATGAGGAAAGTCCAGGTCACATCTACGTAAAAATAAGTGGCGTTCCATTAAGGAGGCTACTTGTAAATGCCTCCAATTAGGTGTGCAAAACACCGTTCACATTCTCAAAATAAATATCTCATCCCACAGTGATGAAATGATGGATTATCTACGCATGGTAACACTGGTACCAATCAATTTCAGAATTTATGAAGTGTCGTATACTTGTAAAGAGATTGTGTGGGATGTCAGTGGTAAATAAAAATGATTTGTCGAATATCCATTTAAAGTAGCTCACAGAATGCATGAGTGGTGGTTTGGAACCGCTGCGGAGGAATATCGAAAGCTGATGCAGTTTGGTTAGCATACAATCCAGTAATTAGAGTTGGATTAATTTCTTGATCGTCGCAATTTTGGATCTAAGGCTTAACTGCGGCTTAAACATGCACCAAGTCGTAATTCCCAGGTTAAGAATTGCACAGCACGTATCCGTCGATTATCCCGAGAAATTTGTTCGTTTGCAAGAGCGAGTTTAGGGTCTTGTTTATTTACTCCATTTTCAAGCCCTAGGATTGATTTATTAATTTATTCTCTTTTAATGCACAATTGGCATGGCGTGGTATACCTCATGTTGCATTCAAACAAGGAAATGTAGGAGTGCGAAGGAACATACATATTTGTAATCTTTAGAGGGTTCAAATATATTGGTGACCACCTTATTTGCTCCATAAAATTAAGGTTTAACAATCCTCTATGTGTTTTTTAGAAAGTTGGTATAGGACCAAAAATCCAGTTCATTAGTGGTTGGTATTTCAGCATTATAAGTCTTGAGGAGGACCTTAAAAACACAAAGATCACACGCCTTAGAAGCGATAGAGATTCACTCTTTCACTGCCTTTCTTAAATCTGCAGGGTTGGAGTTATGCTGGCTTTAAAGCTACGCTCTGAAGATGGAGCTTAAGGTTATTCTTTTGATGCACTTATTTCAAAAGAGTTTAGAAACTCCATATAGTGGGTTTAGCGTGAGACAAAATGCTCAAAATTTGTCTTTGTTTCCCCTTAGATTTAGGGTTTTGCTCATATGGTTTTCCACTGACCAAGGTTTTAAAGGCAATATCTCGCGTTTAATTTTCTTTTAATGTACATCATTTGTGCTCTTTTCCCTTCAGCCATATTTTTTCCCGTTTAGGTTTTTAATGGTAAGGTTTTAG
>JAJJWW010004464.1:0-31802 GCA_023531295.1 Papaver armeniacum
TTGTGGCTAGCAGCTACATTGGCACTAGCCTTGCAATGCTTGTACCAATTGGAGTAAATCCACACACCTAAAACAAGGCGGCTTTCTTCTGTGACCTTTTTGTTAGTGAAGATTTTTAGGTGTTTTCTCAACTTAGGATAACTAATTGTGTGGCCGAGGATTTCCTACCATTGCTCCAAACATTAGAGTGACTACGTCCCCGACCCTCCTCGATTATGTCCCTTACGTCCTCTTCCACGTGAGGCATTATCTCCACGTGCGTGCAGATCATGGGAATGTAAATTAGAATTTCACCCTCTTTCCTTTGGGGCCTCTTTTTCCTTATTGACCTTGCCATGGTTAGCTTAGAAACTCTTTTCCGGCAGCTTCGGCATTGTTATTGACAAGAATCTCATTGTGCCTTTCGGCATTTTTGCAATAAGTTTATCAACCTACTGAGTGTGGTGATTTTTTTGTTGTCCATCTCTAAACGATAATCGGCCCGCCAGTATCAGTGGACTTGTGGGAAAGGTCAATAGAGTTTTACGGAATCATTTCCTCATTCGTGGTTTCTTTCCACAAAAGTCCATACGTGCCTGAATTTGCGGCATGTCTTTTTGGAAATCATTCACTTTACATAATCGAAGCGGATTTTGTTCCCATGACGTTCAATTGTGGTATTAAGGAATCATGAATGTTCCCAAAACGGCTATCTAGAGCATCACATAGCTCTTTTGGCGTTTTCAAGTGATGATAACCCCAACGTAGGTTAGGATCGATATGCCTCTTAAGGAACATAAGAGCATGAGCTTTGTCTTCTCGATTGCCGGGCCGCGTCGGCGGTGTTTGATAGTGGAGGTGTAGTCCTTTGCCACGAGGTGGTTTCCACATCGAGATACCCAACGGTGGTACTCAAGTCTGCTCGAGTCCAAAGTTCGGACTGCAGTCAGAATTGGGTCCATCTACATAGACAAAATAAAGGACATTAATATGGTGCTCAAGTCCTTACGGTCCATAACAAATCACGATATCATTTTCCCATCACGACTTTCTTTATGGTTTTGTGGGTATACGGATATGTCATATAGTCCAATCTTTGATCATAACCTTGATCCACAAAATTAATTAATAGCTCTTTATGGTTTTTAACAAGGAAACTGTTGTTTGCAAACCAAATTTCTTTATGGTTTTAAAAATTGCAAACAATTTGGTAACAAGGTTGACAAAATAGTCAACTAAAAATAGGTCTATAAGAAAAAAAAAAAACTACATACCGTTTTATCATTTATATACACATATAAAATTATTGGAATTTAAGTCACAATTCGTTTGCATATTTAGTAGAAAACCGTTTTATGGATAAAAATAGGTTTTGGTCAATATTTGTGACATGCATGAGTAATATCAAAATCGAGATATAATACTAATGATAAGGTATATGTCAAAATTTACAATTTTGAGGAATATTTGATAAAAATAAATTACTAGAATATTCATGACATAAAAGAAAAATTAACATACATACATATGCATCATGGGTATAATAAATTTATTTAACAAGTAGAATGATATGATATTAACCCGAGTGATATCCATTACATGTATTTATTTATTTATTTTATTAAAAAAAATAAAAATCAAGTACAACATCACATTGGGAGTTTGAAACAAAAAATCGGTGAGTTTTTTTTTTTTTTTTTTTTTTTTGAAAAGTAAAGCACATGATTTTAATTAATTAAACTATATATAAAAATGTCACTTTCATATTTAGAAGACAAGCATGTGATTATAAATAAACAAATAAGCTATTTTATCAAGTTGAAAATCAACTAGTAAAAATCAAATGGATTATTTAACAACTTTTGGTGTAACTAAAATAAAGAGTAAAGCAATTAATATTATCAAAGTCATTGTAATAGATGAGACAAATATATCACTTTCAACAAGAGTAAATAAACATCGATGGTTGAGATATACCTTCTTTTGGAAAAATCCTACTTGTTTTAAGAATGGAGCCATCAATTTTTTTGTTTGTGAAGGATTAATCTTTCAATTGGAAACAAAGAAACAAAGGTGCGATAACGTGTTTAGAGTGGTAGACAAACTAAGAGACAAAACATAAAAGGGAGACAAAGCATGAAAGAGAGGAAGAGAAATCGAGGCATGTTTTCTCAGTGAAGTGTTTACTCTTTAAATACAAGACAACGAGAGCTTGTGTTAGTACACTTGTTGGTAAAACAAAATCATATCCCCCATTTCCATCTTCACCTCTTATTAATCTCTTTTTAGGGTTAGGGGCTTTGTTACTCCTCAGCTCGTTTCAAATTAAATTTTCTCACTCCCTTTCAAATTATCTTCTCCTTCTCTCATAGGCTCTCACTTTGAAAACAATTTTTTTTTACACTGAAGCCGATGAAGACCATGCGGATGATGAAGATCATGTCTTGATGATGAAGACCATGTAGGAAGTGATGAAGACCATGCTTAGGTAGTGATGAAGACCATGCCGGTAGTAATGAAGACCATGTCAGAATATTTTTTTACATGTGGAAGTGATGAACATATCTTAGGAAAATGGTGCGTGACGCTTTGCAATCAACATTCAATGTCAGAACTAAGTGTAGGCATGCTCGATAGAAATCTATCAATGCGGATCAAGAGTTAAAAAAAATTGAAGTTTCTGGATACTTACATCATGTGTGGCATAGAAATTTAAGCAAAATACTATGTTTAAGAGTACCTCTAGGATGCTCGGGATAACTAACTGGTAACAGGAAAGACCTAGTTAAAACCATAAAAAAATAGGTTTTGAAGATCAAAACGAAAAATTTGTATTCATACCTCCGTAGACCCCGGATATTTGGCAAACATTTATGAAAATTTCCAACAAATGCCGGCATGGTTTTTTCAGTTGAATACAATACCGGCATGCCTTTCAAAATGGGGGATATTGTTGGCCGTCATGGACATAGTATGAATCTGATACGGGAATCTTGCTGCAGGCATTATATTCATCTACGTTCATCTGACCTTTTGAGATATTTCGGCTGCAACAATGGTAGATTCAAAAAAAAAAATCAAATTTTCAACCTCTTGCGGCAATTCTCTCTTCTGATTAATCATCCTCCTTTCACCAAAAAAAGTTCCCTCGAAAAAAAAAATTCCATCTTCTACTCTCATCTCATTCACCCAAATACAAATACAAATACACACTAATCGTTTTGACAAATACTTAAGATTTTTACTAATTATTATTAACCACTAAACTGATTAGTGAGGGGGTAGATTAAGATTTAAAAAAATACTTAGATAAGGGGGTGACCCTTATTTGATATTTGGATCCATTTTTTGTCTTTTCCTCTTATCCCCCAATTAGTTTTTATATCCCTAATTTTGCGTTCTTAAGAATAAGGTCACAACCTCGATAGTTATATACCCTAGCGATTTTTCATCAGCATGTTACTTATATGAAAAATCGTTGATGTCTAAGGCGTAGGAAATAACGACCCTTTTTCTGGGTTTTAAATTGTTTCAATGTGACTTTGTGAGCGTTAATGTTTCAAAAGCGACCCTCGAGAGTACGTTATTGTTTCAATAAGCGACTTTAAAGAGTCGATCAATATTTCAATGACAACTCTAAATGGTCGTTATTGCTTATAAAAAAGAAGTCGTTATATTTCTTGAAGAGTCATTAATGGGAAATACATTAAAAGGTAGTAATAGTATTAAATACGACCATGACGACCCTTTAATGTATTTCCCCATTAATGACTCTTGAAGAAGATATGACTCTTTTTATAAGCAATAACGACTGTTTAGAGTCGTCATTGAAACAATAACGACTCTTGAGGGTCGTTTTTGAAACATTAACGACTGTTTAGAGTTGTCATTGAAGCAGTCAAATACCATGACGACTTTTCATACAATTCTGGGCAAAAAAAAAAAAAAGAAGAAGAAACAAAATTGCAAACAAAAAATTTGAAAAAAAGGTTGAAATCAAATCAATCTAACTAAACTAATTGACAACTTAACACTTTAATTAACACTTATAATTTAAGGGTAGTTTAGGCATTTAAAAAATTGGGATAAGGGATAACCACCAAGCTTTGCTATTTCATGACCCTTTTTGTCTGTAGAAAAAGAAGGCCCCTAATTGTTTTTGGGGCCAATTAAACCAGTATTACTTACTCTCATACCTGTTGCAAGATGGGAGTCATCATTTTGGGATTATTTCTTTTCAAAGAGCTATTAACTGCATGAGACTTTTAAGCTTTGGACAAGGTCTTATATATAAATATATATATTTTCTGATTATGTAAATTTAAAACTTCACACGGCACATTTATACAAGGGTTTTTTCTCTGCTTTATATTTGTTTGAAACAATTCTACATTTTACTCTATTTGTTGAAGTTCCCGCCCAGATTGGGAATACCTAGATTAATAGGGTATCCAAAATTTATTCCCAACCAAAATAGTGGGCTAAGTGGTGTCTAATGTGTATGAAGGTACTTAATTACCCTTCCCTAATTATAGCAAAACTACTCTCTCCTTCTCCTTTTGGTTTTAGATCCAAACCTTATTTTTTCCTTTCATAAATCAATTTATTGATCAATCATTTCTTCTTCTCTATTTTCACGGTTTTCAAATGAGGAAAAAACTCGTCGATTAAATTTTTTTTTATTGTTGATTAATTCTTTAAAACTCTATATAATACTTTGTTTTGTTGTTTGAATGACATATTTGGTTGGAAAAATTAAAATTGTTGTGTTGCGATTACCATTCGTCATGGTATCTCT
This sequence comes from Papaver armeniacum, assembly GCA_023531295.1. NCBI lineage: Eukaryota > Viridiplantae > Streptophyta > Magnoliopsida > Ranunculales > Papaveraceae > Papaver > Papaver armeniacum. The sequence continues at coordinate 4,778 of JAJJWW010004464.1, forward strand.
TCAATTGAAAGCAGGACGATTTTTTCATATTTATTTTTAGTTATCAAGGTTCTAAGATGAGCAATGTAAGCGACTTTTCAAAGAGTTCTATTTATGAGAGTACCATTTACACGGTCCGATCTTCATCCCTAAACCTTGACGACTAGTGATGTAGTATGAATAGTCGTCAGTTTTTGAAAATTCAAACCTTGACGATTAATAACTCCCTGAAAATAAGTTTTCCATTGCTCAATTTTGTTGTTAGTGCGTCTGTGGTTTTGTAAAACTAACATGACGGTGATGAAGCGATCGAATCCAATGTCTTCATTTTGACCATGACGACTAATAAATGCGAAAAACTAATGTTTGATGAAACTGCTTTGTTTCTTGTCAAAGCGTGTAAAATACGTTTGATCAGCATGCTTTGTTTAGTCGTGTCGATTTTTCATAATGTGATTTGTTACGTAATTTGGATTATTAGAAGTTTGTCTGGTGTGATGTCATTTTAGATTATAAAAAAAAATATCCCAAAAATCTTCCAACAAAATCCATAATTTCAATCTAACCAAAACAAGATTTCATAACTTTTTAATTCAACTAACTAATCTAGTTAACTAAATGAGGTTGATTAGTACAAATTAATCAAGGATAGTTTAGCCATTTTCAAAACATATGGTCAAGGGGTTTATGTTTTACTTCAAAATAACCCATAATTAATGGATATATCCCAATCCGGCGAGTTGAAATTTGACAAACAATGGAAAGAAAATATTAAAGGTTAACAATGTGCATCAATATGAACTTGCTACTGTACTAATTTACCTCATAGCAATAAGAGATTATTTTGTAACCAAATTTTGTATTTTCATAATCCAATGATGTAAAATAAAATTAGGCCTAAGTAAGGAAGAAGATATTAAATAGATTAATAGCAATATAGCATTACTCCTTTCGACATAAATCATATGGCTAATTTAAATCGCTGTAAATAAGAAAATCCAAGAAATACCACATGAAATAGATTAAAATGCTTCAAAAATAAAATAAAAATGAAGTAGATTAAAGAAAACTAAATTTATGACAGTATAACTAAAACCGAAGTATTGAAATTGTTCGATGCATTTGTTTCTCTAAATCATGTTTTCTTTACCGAAGCTGATACACTTCCCCACAGTCATCCACCACCAACGCCTTTAATAGATGTCACGATTTAGGACTTTGGATTTTGTCAATTTCCTTTCCATAGAGATAGCAGGGGTCCATTTTATGAACTACAGCCAGTCGTTATATGACAGTAATTAGGGATAACTTTGGTGGATGACAGTGGGGATAATAAGTATTTTCGTTTGTTTACTATGATGATCCAGCTTAACAAATTATATCTTTTATTTAATAATTGCTTTTAAAACTTTTCAAAGAAGATTGTTTTTTTTTATAGATTACCCAAGACAACTGGGCAGCTCACTCAAAGCTAGAAGAGACTGCCAAATTTTTGCTGTTCATAACAAAGAAATCCTTTTTCACTCCATTTGTAAATGGGCAATTATCCGAGACAAAGCAGCAATTCCTCTGGACAAACACAAAGAAGAAAAAGACAGCTCCACCAAAAAATTTTGGGAAATTGCCATAAATTCAACAATGGGCCCCACAAAATGTCCCAACATGGAAAATCAAAAATTTTCTTGTCAATGTCCAGTTTTGTGAAATCTATTTCAGCTATGTCAACTTTGGCTGTGCAGAAGAACTCGTCAACTTGGTTCTTTCAGCGTGATTCTACACGCGCCGGCCCAACAATCCGGAAAAAAAGACCATCGACAGATCAAGCGGCAGTCGGGTAATGATTGTATTACAACAGTGTAAAGTCGTCTCTTTTTTTCTCTCACACTTTCAGTATTTTCACAGTCAACTAGTCATTTTTGGTTCTTTCATCTAAATTTAAACATGGAATTGTAAAAATAATGATTATATCGCCCTCAAATATTATCATGTTTAGTTCTAAACCAAGTTCTTGAATTTGTTCGAGGTTGTACTTGTATCCGTTTATTGAATGAAAAGCTGCTCACGTCTAAAATGTGCACATTTAATTATCATTCGTTTGTGGACACACTGTTGTCCTCGTACAGCTAATTTTGCAAGATGGACTCATTCATTTTAGGAAGCCTGGATAGTGACCTCATACTACTGATTCTTGCATATGTCACATTTATACAGGTTTCTAGCTCTATTGCTCTCTGTATTCCAGTTTGATGGACATGCATGCGCTGCCGTACCTAGTTAGCCTTTTACTTTAGATGTTGGAAAACGAGAAAGTTGGACCAGCAACGTACTCAAAACAAGGAAGGTCGACACCCTGAGAATAAATTATATCTTGGATAAGTATATAGCATAAATATGAAAACTATTATTAGAGCAACTGAGTAAATGCACCATAACAAAAAGCAAAGAAAGCAAAAAAACTCCAAAAATTTGGTTTGGTCAGTCTTTGACGACACTACGATGGAGACTAAAATCATCGAGGCGTAGTTTTCAAACTCGCTTCCATTTTTTTTTTTTTTGTTATGGGGGCGTAACTCAAAGTTCGCCCCATCCTCCAAGCGCAATCAAGTCCTCTCGCTCCATCAATGCGTAGTTTCAAACTACCCAATTTTTTTTTTTTTTTTTTGTTATGGGCGTAACTCAAAGTTACGCCCCAATCGAGGTATTTGATGGAACTATAAATTCAAACCAAAGACCAAATTTGGTTTGGTTTTTAGTTTTAATCAAGTTTACTCGATACTCCACTCGATAGTGTCTCTGTTTTCGACCAAAATTTTAGTTTTGGTCGATGACTGTGGATGCTCTTAGAGTTTTGTTGGTTATGTTGATAGGTTGATTGAATCATAGTCTTATTATTCCTGGATTGATTGGGGGCCAGACCTTTTAATTGGGGGCCATGATATTTTATTTCCACCCCAAATTTTTGAGGGCGTATTTTGTCAGATATTGAAAAGACTTTTTTGCCCTTTACTAAACACAAATCTTAAAAACCGATTAACACTAATTTGAAATCATAATTAGGCCCCCATTTAATTTACTACTAAACTAAACAAAAAAAAATCGGTTTCTTTTTTCTTCTTCTCTTCTTCTTCTCTCTTCCTCTCCTCTTCCTCTCCACAACCACCATTAACGACCCCAAACGATTTTTTCTTGGCCGATTCATCGTCGATGTTAGAAGATGTCCATGACGATTACCTTCTTCTTCAAACATGGCGCGTACAAAACAGATCGCTCAAAGAACGGGCCAAGTCCCGATCTCCTCGACGCGAGTCGAGGAAGGTAATCGTGGGAAGAACCCCAAAACCCCAAAAATCGAAACCAAAAGAAGATATGGGTCCGATTAGAAGGTATGTGAAGTTAAACCCGCATACATGCGTTTTTTTGTTGTGTTTTGATTGCGAATTTGAGTCGTAACGAAATTTAGCGGTTTGATTAAAGGCGGTGAATTGGCGGTCTGTTTGGATATCTTTCATTTGCATGTTTATTTTATGAAAAATCGTTAGCCTATTAGGTTGAAGGTGACGACCCTTTTTCTGCTACTTCGGTGAATTTTGCCACTAGAATAAGTCATTAATCTTTTATGTTGCGAGAAGACGACTCTTGTTTATGACCCTTATTTATTCGCTAACGACTCTAGATGGAACTCGAACAGCCCTCATTCCGAAAATTGATAGGGTCGTCATCTCATTTCCCCCGAGTCGTCACTTAGGTATGTGCCCTAGAGTCGTCAACCCAAATCAGTAGGATCGTTCGTCTTTTTGACGACCCTTTGTTATTTGTGGTCGTCAACATATTACTTTGGTCGTCACAATGATGCTTGCCTGGGTTGTGTTTTAGATTATCGTATTGACGACTCTTGATCGATAACCATAAAGTTGATGTCTTGTTGGGTTATTTTTTGTTTTTTGTTTCGAAACCTAATGCGGAACCAAAGGCGAGGTTCCAATAGCGATAACTCACCTTCAAACCTCCACGCCAACGATAAATTCTTACTGCTTGGTCCATTACGCGGTAGAGAAGCCTAGTGAGGTATCATTTTCTATCCACCGAACCAAGAGACAAAGGTGATGAGTTGTCGGATTAATTAGAATCGGACTCACATGTTATTTAAAAGCTAGCAGTTAGTGGTGAAGAAGAAGAAATCCAACAAGAGGATACAAGAAGATCCCCGTATTTGAGGTGAAGAGGATGTAGAGTGACAATGATGATGAAGGTAATGTTAGTGGTGATGATTAAAGATGATGGTAATGGTGATGATGATGAGGGTGAAGGGGATGGAGGTAATAATGGTGGTCATGGGGAGGAAGAGGGTGAAGGGGATGATGGTGGTGGTAATGATGATGAAGAGGATGATGGTAAACAAGATGTAGAAATTTGAAGAGCAGATGCAAAAGGAAGCCGGATTAAGAGGGTTAAGAAGGATGGAGCGATATTGCACCCGGGGCGAGACACGTTCCTGCATATAGTTTGATGTTGGACCTCTTGAAATGGTAAACCAAGAGGAGAACACAGAATGGGCAAAGTTCTATTTGATATATCTTTGGATCGTGGCTCATACCATCTATGAGACAATGTAAATGAAATCCCAACTTTGCTTGCTATATGATTAGTTTGTTGATATTACTTTTGTAATATGTTTTAATACTTATTTGTTTATTTTTGCGGGGATCATAAAGAATGTTTTACGTCCCTTCTTGCACCAATCTTCTTTTAAGAAAATGGAGTTGTGGTAGCTAGAAGGTGAATGTGCAGGGTTAAAAGAATATGTTGAAAACTGTCAGTTTGTCTGATGCCGTTGTGAACTCGTGATTGCGTATGACAAGGTCGCGGTATCAGTTTAAATGAAAGGTATATTTGAAGTCGACACATTCCAACTTCCTTTTGGCGAGATGGCATTGACTCTGATGATGCGGAACGGATATTAGGGTGCGAGGTCGAAGGTAAATCAACCGAGTGAGAATTTCAAGAGAAGCCTAGTTGGGATGAAATTTATACATGGACCAAGAACTTGTTTATGGGATAAAGAGAAGGCGATGGGCTTTACCGTCTTGGGAGCTTGGCACTGCAGAAAGAGTTCAAGCTTTGTCGGACATTAGGCGGATGTTTGCTGGCGAATGCCGAGGAGAAGGAAAATAACGGAGGTCTCTCGATATGGAATGTCGTTATGCGGCCAGCTTGTTTGTTGTACGTCCTTGCGCCGGTTGTATTTCAAAACGACAAAGGTAACGGCAATTGGCCTTGACCTTCTTGACTTTTGGACCCCTTAGAAGATGTGAACAAGTACTCTTGGGGCCATAGTTGCTTGTCCCAGAAGTCGACTTTCCCTTGGGATCTCGCGAGCAGACTTCTCAAATTAATGGGAATTTGGCTCTAATCAGGTATTTGGATTGATGAAGGTTGTCTTCTTTTTAGTATGTTTTTTTCCTTCGATATATTTTTATGTTTATTTGATTGTTTAAAATAGTGATTTATGATCATTTCCCCCTCATATTTCAAAGACAATGAAGATGTGAAAATCAACTCAAATTGGAGCCTGTGTAGTCCAACGGGAACCCCGTTGGGTGTACTCGGTTCTCAGGATGAGAACAAGTGATGCCTTGATAGAAATGCGTAAAAAACTTGACAACATCACGACGGAGGAGGTAATCTTTAGTCCTTACAAGGATGCTAGAGTTATTGTGATGGAAGATGTCGTGTATTACCATATTACTTTGTTTCACCCTGAACGGTTTTCAATGTACAATCCTTTGAGAATCATGCGTCAACTTGGGTTTGTTTCAAGATTCACCCGATTGAAGACGATGTGCCTCCGATTCAAGCACAATTTGAACAAATGTGAGGCCGACAGAAATTTGAAATAAAAGTGGTTTACGAACACATGGCTGATGTCAAGCATTGAATAATAGACATTCTAACCTCGTAGACATCACATTTTGGGTGCATGTGGATAAAGGTTACGAGGCAACAACGGGATTACTATCAATGGTACGAAGGCTTCTCCCATGGTAAGGGTAATACGGATCGATCGAGGTTACGGGTAGGAGGACAGCCTGGCATCCACATCTTCTTCTCAAGGCGACGGTAGAGATGATACTACCATTCTTAAACTAGTGGTGAGTATTTATTTGTGTAATTGTGTTATTCATTTACATACAAATATACGTCGGTTCATTAGAATTGTTTTTTTAATGTATATATATAGAGGGAGCAGATGAAGCTTTTTGTCAGGCTTTTTTGTTGCTCGGGTGACAAAGGAAGTGATTGAGCCTGCGAAGCAACGTCTGTCGTTGATTGTTGCACGCACATTGAAAATCCCAATGCAAAGAAGATGTTGCTGAGCTGGCCAAGGAAGGTAAGAGGACCGGAAAACACGTGGCAGAGCACAACAAGGTGGTGAACGGGGGCAAAGTAGCCAACATCATGATGAACAAGGTGCGGAGAAGATGGTGGTTCCCAGGGTAGGTGAAACTCGGGGGTCCTCCTCTAAGAAAAGCGGAAAGTTTTGATCAGGAAGTAAGGAGTAGGTCGGTCGAGATGGTGGTCTTTACTCGAGGAGATGTTACGAGTCTCAGTGAGATGTTACTTTATAACTTGAACTTATGTGTTTGTTGAAACTACTTATGTGTTTGGTTTTGGCTGGTTTGTTCATACTACTTTGTTTTAAGAAGGATGTTTACTAGTATGTTTGTTAGAATAATGTAGTACTCTAATGCGGACAAGATTATATCTTTGTGATAGAGTTAGGGTGGTTATCTATAGTGCATGGCGATTGTAACGGCTCTATTTGTGATACATAGTCGTTATGTGTTTCAATTAAAAAGTCTAACGACTCAAGGAAATGAGGCGATGTTTTTTTTTCCCGCCAAGAGTCGTTATTTAGTATATGGAAACTAATGACGACTCTAGGACAGAAAACATCCAGGAGATGAACCATATTTTCTATGCGTAGAGTCGTTATTAAGTATATGGAAACTAATGACGACTCTAGCATAGAAAACATCCGGAGATGAACCATATTTTCTATGCGTAGAGTCGTTATTAAGTATATGGAAACTAATGGCGACTCTCTAGCATAGAAAACATCCGGAGATGAACCATATTTTCTATGCGTAGAGTCGTTATAAGTATATGGAAACTAATGACGACTCTAGCATAGAAAACATCCGGAGATGAACCATATTTTCAATGCGTAGAGTCGTTAGCGGTATCAAATGGCGATTAACATTTGTTACATGTGTATTAAATCCGGAAAATACATCTTTCGTTGCTTTTTATATGGGATATATTGGTGTTGTACAACCGGGAGAAAGTTAATATGGGTATTCTTGAATTTGACACATCAAATGTTCGTCAATGAACCTTCGCGCTCGACGATACAGCGTTGTATATTCTTTGTGGTGAATGAACTTAGTATCCCCATTCTTTATTGTCCATAACCCATTGAAACGTTCGGCTGAATTAAACGGGGAATGTTATATGTTAGTAACGTTGAAGGATGAGGAAAGTATAAATATTAACGAATTACTCACTTTTTCCTTAAGAGGAGCTCGTGGATGATGGTCGTACACCATATTCTCTTTTACATACTCTCTCATTGCACTTTTAATGTAGTTGAATCGAAATGCCAAGTCTCTCATTTCGGTTATTAGGATTGTGTGAGTACGCCCGTGAAGAACTCCTTAACTCTCTTCCAAAACATTGAATAGATTTCATTTGGACGTTCACGAAAGGTACTAGCAAACGATTTAACGAGACACAAATCTTCATACGGTTCCCATTCAGCCATTGCAATTGAAAGATTACGTAGTTTGGTGGAAAAACGAATGGTTTGGGCTATTTTCTCTAGAGGATGGGGTGGTATTATATAGAAGAAAATCCCACCGGTCGTTTTTTTGAAAATCACAACGTGGAGTGGATTAACTAAGTTATCAAGGTGTTGACGACTCAAGGCAAGTTGTTCCAAAATAAGTCATATGACGACTTAGGTATAGTCGTCACTACATTAACAAACGAGATAACGACGGTTCATTAAAATAAATTGAATCTCGATTGAAAGGAAACTTGGAATTGTAGCATATTAAATATTAATTAGAAGGTGGATATTCCTTTGAACACATTACTTGTTGTTCATTTTTCAAGTGCGAATTCAACTAGCATGGCGGCTTGATGTGATAAAAGGCTCTCCCTCTCCATTTGGTATATGCTGGGCTGGCTTGGCCACCTATCCCCTTTGTGCCTCGCGAGGAAACTCGTTTGTACTTGGTGCACCATTTCATAACAAGAATCGTCCTATGACTAATATGGGACGGCAAGTAAGGATATAAGTAGTTTTTGTTGTTGTTATTAACGAAGGACCTCAACGACTTGGCTCCAAAATATACTATCACGTTCATGTTCTTCGTGGAGATCCTTGACAATGTAATAATTTTTAACCCATTCGGTCTCTTCCTCGACTTGCTTGAATCTTTCACGGAGTTGGGATTGTTCTTGGTCTCGTCGTTTGGCCTCGCGCAACTCTTCTTCTTCCTTCGTAGGATGGCGCATGTTTTTAGTGGGTCGCATGTTTTTTTGCGTATCTCTTTCTTCCATTGCCCAATATTGATTTGGTTGGTCGCTTGCATCTTCTAAGTATGTTATCAATTGAATTGGGGTTGATGAAGGATTTTGCCGTTATTGAGGTGGTTTTCAATTGAATTTGCTCAGAGTGTTCCTCATATATACAATAATTACCAACGGCTATTTTTTTTTTGGGAAAAAGTGTATGCAAAAAAAGCCGTTGGGGTTTTTTCTTATAAAGTCGTCAATGTATACACTATATTGATAGCGACTCTAAAGCATATAACTAGAGTCGTTGCTTTGTATGTATATATGCTTCCACGACTCTTAGTATATAAACATTCGAGGAGACCATCAAATTTTTATGGTTGGTGTAGATTTAATGTTTTATGTAAATTTGAGATGACGACTCTTAGTTGGAAAACATCCGGGGGAAGCTTGTCAAATTTTAACATTAGAGTCGTCAATGTTTATGTATATAGATGGCAGCATGTTGTTGCAAAACATTCTAAGGTATGAGTCGTTAACATGGATGTTTATATGTATAACGAACTTTAAGCGTAAAAACATCCGGGAGACTAGCAATTTTTACAGTTAGGGTCGTTAAAGGTGTGTGTATATATTGCTGACGACTACGCCAACATAATTCAAATTAACATAATCCAACTAGGATAAAAGGATAAAACGCATTGTATTCATTAAGCATTCTTGAAATACAAATATATGGGTAGAAGATACAACCATTATGAAAAGTATGCTTTAAAATACAATGCATTGTTTTAGAATAAACATCTTCTCTCACGATTCATTTCCCAAGTCTAAGTAAACAAGGGGTTGGGTCCATAGCATTCCAAATGTTCATTCCATACTATATCTTGGTTTGTCACTCCTTGTGTACTCTCCCCAATCACCATACACATAGTAGTAGAGGACATTCTTCGGAAATCTTCAAGCCTATGTAATGGTTATCATTGACATGTGCCATTACAATTCTTCTTTTCTTTATCTCCCGTCTAGCACCTAGTTTTGGAAGGTACGTACATACAAGAGGCTCGGGAAGCCTTGGCTGAATACAATTACTACACAAGTGAATGTGTCACTTAAAAAAGTTGGCCACCACAAGGCATTTGCATCCAAAACTTATAACTAGGCCTTCTTGGACCCCTTCCTCCATTCCGTTTGAAACCAACTCCCTAAACTTCAATTCCCTCTCTTTTGGTCTCCTTCCATGAGCATTTTCAAATATAGTTGTTTGTCTGAACTAGATTTTACGCCATTTTTTTCTTGCATATTCGATTTGGGTGAGCTTAAGTTCGTCGGCCTCGTCGAAATGCCCCTAATTGTTCCGCGTTGACATGGTAACCACAATTTCCATCGCCGACGCGTCGTGGAGTGGATAGAAGGTGATCCAAGATGACGTGAGGAAGTTGGTCGGTATACTCTTTATACAAAGTGTAAGCAACACGATGTGGTCTTCCTTGGGAATCTCTAGGGGTGCGCGGATTACCTTTTATTCCTCGTATCGTCACCATTCCGCTCGTTTGGCTTTCTTGACCACCGACCACATGGTCTACAACATCCATGTCTTCCTTTGGCGGCCCCCTTGCCTTGGGTACGAAAGAGTTCTCATACGGGTATATTCGCTTTGGACATCACGATAAACGTGAGGGTCGCTTTTGCAACTCTTTGCAGCTTTCACGGTTTCTCTAAAGACTTTTTAGTTGTGGGTCTACCCGTTGGTTTTGTTTGTTTGGCTCTTCTTCTCCCCAAGCTCTTACGGGTAGGCCACAAATTAGAAACAGATCTGTCTTCTGCACAATTCGCTTTTCGATATTTCTCGTGATATACTTGCCAATCTCAAGGTCTCCAAATTGTTCATCGGCGGCTCCTGTGGGATTTGGGATGAACCCAAGTTGCTTCCAAAAGGATCGATATCTTCAATGGGAATGAGCCCCTTGTACCCACAGAGCTTATGTTTACACGGAGGCCAAGCCACGTCTGGGTTGTACAATTACATTTAATGACTTTTCCATCGGAAGATTTAAAGCTCGAAATTTGTTAAGTTCAGTCATCATATGCTTTATTGCCCACCATGATACTTGGTGCGAAACCTTGTAGCAATTCTTTGTCTTCCATGTATTGCTTCAAAAACAGTCCTTACTATACTCCATCTCGAGTCACTATCTTGCTTAGGTCATCCTCGCGTGCTCGTAGATATCTTCTGTCATCAGCTAACTACCCCACCCAGTGTTCTCTTGAAGAATTTTTTTCAAACGTCCATGGGGTACATTTACACGAATACTCGTGGACTCATTTTTGTAGTGCTTGAACTTATTGGTCCATGCATAAACAAACTTTCCTTCGAGGATTCAACCATGTATCTAGGCGATAATCGACAACCTTCTTATGATCCGTACTCCAATCATCAATAAACTTTTGAAGATTTGCATAGTACTTTACTTCGGTCTTGAATGAGCCAAATGGTCCAGTCTTTGCGAAATCCTCCCATAGATCACCATCTTGACATATTTTTCCTTTTCTTTCATTTTCTCTTCGGCTTTCTCTTTTTTTTGAAAGTTTACTTAGGCAGCTCGTCTTCTCCTTGGAACGTTGATTACCCTTTAGGCTTGATCTTTTGAATACGATTCTTGCAATTAGAAAAAATATTCATTTGGATGTGCCACGACAAAGAAAATGTTGAGCATGTGGAAAAACTTGACGAAACGGCACTCATATTTTGCGAGAATCCCCTATAAGTAATTATAACCCGGTGTGCCTTCGCCTCGGTAAATCAACCGAACTTGTTCCAAAGCCCAAACATAGTCCTCTATTTCTTCCTTTTCCATAAAGCACCATGCCACGGTGAATGATTGCTTATCGAAGTATGACTAACCACGTTCAACAACGGCATGTTATACTTGTTGGTCTTATAGGTGCAATCTATGAACAAGACTTTGGTAAAAAACTTTGAGCCAAATCCACCATCCTAGGATGGGCAAGAAAAATGTCACTTTGTCGCCTAGGACCCACCCTTGTTGCATGGCGTAGTTAAGTTTTCGTAACCACTCGATTTTTGCATAATTAATCTACCATCCCATTGATTCTCGATCGTTGCTTTGGCGGCGTAGATGGTGGAAATAATAACAAGTTTGTCTTATCTTGGCTCTTATTGCATTTAGGATCTGAAGGGGCCTCCATCGCCATCTGTCGTACCTTTTCCATTTGATGTGGTTTCAATCGGCATATCTTTGGGTGCCAAAAGAGTCTAGGTGGAGGATGGTTGTGCGACCATCGGAATACTATACAACCTCCATAGATTAGTTTCGGGATGCCTTTTGAAAACAATCCTGAAGGGGCATTTATCTTCTTCGAATTCGTTTGTAGACCCTCGTCTTCTTCTTCTCATACTTGTAGTTCTTCGCTTTGTGACTTTCTTCCTTATCCCCAGCTCTCTGCATACCATCTCCATTTGCTTATAATCAACGTGTTTGCTTTGAACAACTACGCACATCTTCTCTTTTTGCCTTGGAAATAATCCATTCCTTGACATCGACCCTTTGTCTCCCACGTCTACATCAAAACCAATGTCACGTTCATGATGCAACACTAATTAAACAATTTTCATAAAGATATACATCGATTCAAACATTAAAAACGTACCAAATCGGGTCATATAGTGTTGGGAAGTATCAGGACCGATAATGGAGACGGGTTGAGGTTGAGCTCGCTTGATATTGACTACATAGAAAGAAAAACATATCATTCAGTGATCGTTAATATCGAGATGTTAAAATGATGACCCTAAAAATCGTCATCTTTATTTAGGGTTGATGACACTAACGGTCGTCAACATTATTTTTGCGGAATCGACGACCCATTCCTCGACAAATGACGGCCCTCTTTATATCTGAGACGACTCTGCATTCCCAAATATAAACCATTCGCCGGTATCCACCTTGGGTCAGATTCTTTGTTTATATATATCCCTTAGCGACTCTAGAGCGAACTAAGTGTAGAGAATTTGAAAACCAACGGTAACTTTGACTAGTAGGAGCAATTATTGCCGAAGTAACGTTTTTTTAAAAAATCTAGCCGTTGGTACTTTTATGCTATAAATAGAGACCAATCTCTACCAAACTTATTCACCCATCACTTTGATCTTCCTAAATCGGTTACTCATCACTTTGAATCACCAAAAATGGCTACAACTCAGTTCAATGATCTAGAAGATGTTGCTTTGTCGGGGGCACACACCACTCTCAAAGCACTCCGTTGAGGAAGCGCAATGGGTGACCGATAACGAAGACCCAACAAGAGGGCCTTACTTTGGGGATGATCAAAACACCATTGCTTGGTGGAAACGGGTGTTTAAGGTTTTTAAAAGCACTAAGCGGAAATCGTTATAGGAGGACGCTCCGGCAAATAAGGGAAAGGTATGCATATTTATACAATGAATGCGTCTGTTGAGAAAGCAATTGAAAGCTCGTAAGGACTATGCCAAACGAAGACCGAATGAATAGAGTAAGTTTGTGAATCAATAGGCCTCTCATCAAAAATATTTATTTGGTTATGATTATTCAACAACGCTAACTTATTTGAAAAATTGTTTTCCCAGTATACTTTGGGTCGGAGCCAATACGAATTAAGGTACGGGCATGAGTTTCTGCACGAGGACTGCTACACTCTCTTGGAGGAAGTTGAATGGCAATTCGCCCAATATAATTAAACTCTTATAGATTTTCTATGGCAATGTATTGAACAATTTAATGTGTTTTCCTTCTATTTTATTTCAACTACATGTATGTTTTTTCGGATTCAATAAAACACATGACTTCAAATATCGGTGCAATAACTATAGTTCATAAAGGTCGTCATGATTCGTTAAAGCAAAAGTGACGACTCTAAAGATTGTTTGAAATTTTTGGCATGAGTCGTCATTTATGGAGAAGAACATATTAACGACTCTAAAGGTCACTTGACACAGAGACTATTTGACGATAGAGTCGTCATTCAGTAAACATTACACTTGAACGACACTTTTTATCATCAAGGGTCGTCACTTGTTTAATATACATAATGACGATCCTTAATGCAGTTAATGTGAATTTTGAATTCACCAAATGTGGTTGAGTCGGGCAACGGTTAAAAATTCAAAAAAATGACTGTTGGGTCCTTAATCTCTATAAATAGAGACCCATACCTCACATTCTTCACCCAAACCATAATTCTCAACCTTCACATTCATTCTCATTCATTTATCATCCAAGAGGAAAAAGAAGAGGAAACACCATGACTAGTACTTACACTTCGGAAAGAATTGCGCTATTGTGAGAGCTTGGAAACCGTCACAAACCACTTTGAAGATCTAGGAAAAGACATTGATCAAACATCGGATGCTTGGTGGAACCGTGTTTTCATCGTTTTTGTGGCGTTAGACGGAAATTGCAACTCAAGGTCTTTGAAACTCGTCAAGGAACAGTTCGAGGAGATATTCTTGAGTGTGAAGTTTTCAAAAGAGAAATCAAGGCCGTAAGGGAAGCCATGCCCAATATGTTGGGTGCTATAAAATGAAAGTATTTAAACAAGAGGTAAAACTTATCCAAAGCTTTCAACACTACTAACTATGGTTTGTTTGGGGTTTTCGGTTGGGGAAGGCGTATGTCCGATACGAGGTGCTTCGTGGAAAAAAAGTTCGATTTCGAAGGTGCTACTTTATCTTGGAAGGCACCATGTATAATTACGCCATTATGATTAAGTGTATCAGTGCACCGTTATTATCTATTGTATTTCATTTCCTTCAAACGTATCGTTATGAAAGATGTATGCCTTTTATGATTCAATGAAATGAAATCAAAAGTTATGATAATCCGACTCAAGGGTCGTTAGTATTTTTAACTAACACTGAAGCGACTCTACATAAAAAGTTGAAATGGTGGGATAGAGTCGTCACCTTATAGGAATACATATATGGCGACTCTAAGTTTTTTATTTCTCGAGAGTTAGGTTTAGAGTCGTTTGTCTCTAAACAAACAATATTAACGACCCTTATTGACCTAGCTATAAGAGTAAATCGGTGTTTATCACCCGCCCTAACGATTTTTCATAACCTGGAAAAGTTGCGAGGTTTGAGTCGTCATCCCGGTAATTCAATTCACTGACGACCTTTGAGAGTCGTTAATGAATCAAACCCCGACTATAACGACTCCTAACACCGACGACTTATACGATGAGCATGAATCGACCCCTTGGAGCACCATTCGGACAATTTCAAGAGTATATAGAGGTTTACCCGATTGTTTTGAGGTGCGGGTTCTTCATTTGGAGTATCGGTTCCTTCATTTTGAGGAGTAGGATCTTCATTTCACCATTATTCATGGCTTCCTCCATTAACATCTCCTCATCAAACATCCAATCCATATGATTAGTTGAGACAATATAACCATCAACACAATCATGGTTGTTATTTGAAGCTTCACCACCCTCATTCCCTCCACTTGAATCACTCATTTCAAAAACCCTAATTTTTCCACTCAAAAACTTCTCCTCTTCTTCTCAACACATAAAACCCAAAAATAAAATCTCCACAAATTTTTATCCTAAAATCAGATTTTTATCTAAACACAATTACCACACTAATCAAGTTAATTAATTCTTAATACTAATCACTAAGGGGCATTTTAGCCATTTAAAAAAAAAATTATAAGGGGTGACCCAAATTAGGATTGGGTGACCTTTTTTGTCATCTAGTGCATGGCCCCCAATTAAAAAATCTGGCCCCCAATCAATCCAGGTTATTATTTTCTTATATTACCCAGTTCCTTAACCTTTAGCATATTTTTCTGATATGGATTTGCTAATGCAATTTGTACCACTACCATAAAGAAAAAATGTTGTAAGTAAATATTTTATTTTCACAATCCAATGCAAAGAAAGATGTTTGAAAGAATTGTGGTTTGAAAGTGGAATAAAGTAGGATGGAGTGTTCAACTCCATTGTTATTACGAAAAACCAAATATTTTTTGGTTCACTTCAAGGATTGTTGACCAAATTTATTCTTGGAAACTACTTGTCATGCTAAAGAAAATGAGTAAATTGATCTCATTCAGTTGAAATGATCCTCACGCTTGTGTCATCCTAGAAGTGTGCATTGAGCTTTAAGCTAGTTCGTTTTTCCATTGTTTTCTGTTTGGGGTTTTGGTTATTTATGAGAATTCAAGAATTCATTTTTCTTAATATCTAGGATGATGCTTATTTGTTTTCTCTATATTTAGTGAGACGATCGACATACAATAAGGAATAAGCAGATCTGTATTTTCATAAGCAGATTTTTATTTCAGAATTATGTGGCAGAATACACAAGTTTTAACTCTTAAAGTGTTGGGGAAAACTGAAATTAGGCTTATAGAAGCTAATAGATGCTAAACTTAAAAAAATTAGTAATGGTTTATGCATTTAATCGAAATGAAAAATATACACACAACTCTTAGAATCATGTGGAAAAGTCTGTGGGAATTAGGATACCATCATTTAAGAACTAGAATTCATGGAAAAAAATTAACACTATGTAACTGATGCTAGAACTCTGATGTTGTCTTGGACTGCTGGTAATGGAAAGAGGTGCATTTGAATTTTGCAAATTCTGTAATTAATCGAGGTTCAATTTCCTTTCAATTTTGTTTTGGCTTTTGCTTTTCTCTTGTCTATCTTTGGTAAGCTTTTGTAAATTCCTAATGACATTTTTCTCTTCTCATAAAACAAAAAAAGAAGAAAAAAAGAATTAACACTAAGAAAATATATTGGTACATTGATTTACATTAAAGAGGGACGATTATTGTTCTTAATTAATTTGCACTCTCTTCGAATCTCCACAGATTCATCTGTATCTGATTTATTTTTTGGTCCAGAAGCATAGCTGGTTAAGTTTTTGGTTTTCAGTATTGATGTGTTATGTTCATTTGTAGTTAATTATGTCAATTGCTAAGCGAATTAGGGATGGCCATTTGCCCCGCCCAAACCCATCCCCGTGGGTACCCGCCCCGTTTGGGTAGGGTTTTACCCGTACAAATGGGGATGGGGTCGGGTATGGGTAATACCCGAAACCTAAGCTACGGGGATGAGGCGGGGATGGGATTCAAGGTCCCCGCCCCATACCCGCCCGTTGCTTCCATATTATAAGGGTTTCGACTTTTATGCAAGAATTGGTATCGAATTTTATACTTCTACCACTTAATCGAGCTTTCTTACATTTATTATATTCTTGATCGTTCTTGTATATTCATCACTTTCGTTTCTTTGTTGTGATCAGACACATTCTTTGACCGTTCTTGTATCGAAAGGACATAGTAGAAAAACTAAGAAGTCATTTAAAGATTGTTTTGTTCACCTTAAGATGAATTTAAATTTAAAATTTTAGAATGCATTATTCTTATGTTATTAATTTTTTTGCTTCATATTTAAGTTTTGATTATAAATAAATTTATGTATTAACTCAAAGTGTTACGGAGTAACCCATGGAAAACCGCTTCTAACGGGTATTCCCCATACCCGCCCCGCCCCAATTCATGTGGTAACGGGCGGGTATGGGTATTTTTATTCTTAACGCAGGCGGATCGGGATTGGCATACCCGCCCCATGACCATCCCTAAAGCGAATCCAATACGATTGATGGTTCCTCAAATGCGTTAATATGTAATATAATTATATTTTTAAAAGATCTCGGTATCATCTTAGTTGCTTTTACATAAATGACCAGTGAATGTCTTCTCTATTATTTACAAGATTTTTGGCTATAAATACTCCGCAAGTATACCCAACAAAGACAGTAACCAAGAGTAGTTATCAAACACAACTCTCAAAATATCAAAACCAATAATAGTTGAATCTCTCGCATACGAAAACCATGAAGTTCGCTGCTCTTATCTCTCTGCTCGTTCTGTGCATTATGGTATCCAACACCGGTATGTTTCACATCTTCTCATGTTTTTCTTATTTAACAAGAATAATGTTTTATGAATACTCTCCAATAAGGTAGTAAATTCGTTGTGTCATTCGTCAAACCCAAACCTTGTTTTGATGCTAATCTTGAATATAATATTTGTAGGTGTAGTATCCGCATACACATGCGAGAAGGCTGTGGCGAACGGAAGTTTCAAGGGGCCATGCCAACAAAGCTGCGGCCGATTTTGTTATTTGAAGTATCTGGGAGGCGGAAAATGTAATGGTAACCAATGCAAGTGTAGTTACGTTAGTAAAGCTCCTTGCGCATAGTTAACTAAAATTTGCTTATTTCGATTAATAACGATTCACGAGACTCATCATAAAGATGATTCTTGTATGAAAATGATAAATCATAAATAAATTGCATCAAACTTTCAAAGTTATATATATTCAACAGTTTGAATTGTATGTTGAAGGAGATTTTTGCTGCAAAGGGACTTAAAAAAAGGTGAAATCCAGCATCCCTATAAAGTCCTCAAATATTCCATGACAACAAAATATGACCAAAAAAATCGCGTATGTCCCTGGAAATGATGACTGTACGACTGCATGATGAATGCAGCAAGAACAATTTTTGGAGTGCACTAATAGTATGTTCGAAATATTAGCGGTCCAATAGACTCATTTTGACTGGTCAATGATGATCTGCGATTGATAGGATCCAGGAGATGCCTATATTATAATAACCGTAATTGCACGGTGTCTAACTAGTAGACATAGGCAAGTCAGGTTGAACCACGAGGGAGCGGTGGAAATACTCTAATCAATATCTTAATGAACTAAACAATCAAGATATGAATTTCTGATTTTTTTAAAAAAGAATAAAAACAAAGAAAATAAACTGAAATAATAAAATGAATCCAATGGAAGAATCGTAAACTGTGAGGTTTTATTGGTATCCACCACTATTTCCTTGCAAATACCGAAATGAAACATAATTATGAATAATCATTAATTGTTGTTCTATTGACATCACCTATTGTATATACTAGAGTCGCAAATATCACTGGTATACCCTAAGCATGACACATCAAAAGACTAAATCCAAGCATGAACCATAAAATTGCATCGCCAGAAAGTTATACGAAACTAAATATAGGTTCACAAATTCTATATGGCTTTTCTAAGCATAACCCATCAAAGTTTTTAACGAAGCATGGATCATCAAATAATAAGACAAATATATTTGCAAAACTATCAATTACGGAGATAGGTTTTTAAAACCGGTGAAGCAACAACTTATATTTTCGATCAATGAATAAACATTATTCAAAAAATTAATCAATTCAAATCATATTGGTCTAATGCTATATAATCAATTCCAAATTAACCTAATACCCAAAGTGGTTTCAACCCATAAAAACCCTAGTTATAAGTTTAGCAAGACATAACCATGGGTTTCTTAAACCCATAAAAATAATAATCAAGAAAGAAAAGATTGAACCAATGGCGTCGTCTTTCTCCCTATCTATGCTTAAATGGCCTTCACGGCCGCTTCTTCTCCTTCTCTTGCTGTAGCCGCCTCCCGAAACTCCAAAAACGAGATAAGCCTCTGAACCGGCCTCCCCTCTGTGTTCTTCTCTGTTGAAATATATAGCATTCGAAATTCTCCCCGTAAGATTGACTCCAGCAACACCAAAGCCCAGCCCAGGTCGGTCCATTAGCCACTCCGATTGCCAAATCCAAACACCTTGATTCCCATATCTCCACGAACCAACATCACATATCTTCAGTTATCTCTCACCACCAACCAACTAGTCTCCGGCACAAGATCACCAACGCCAATCGAATTAAAACAGCACCTCCAAGCATTCCTTGCTGCACCGGCAGCAACACTTCAGGTTTTCTGACCACCTGAGCATGATATCCCGCTCCATCAATCACCGGGAATAACGACAACAACTCCATCGCTGCTAGATACTATCTGAAGCTCCAACTCCTCATCGTTTTCATCTCCTTTTTACCGAGCACAACTCCCATTATCACTCTCATGAGATGGATCAACAACCACCAAAGAAAATCGATCCCAAGGCAAACCAGCAGCATCAAACTAGTCTGCGAATACAAAACCACGAAGACCCCATTGATTTGCACCATCGGCTCAGCCAATATCACTTTCACCACTGCCTCCACTTCTGCCATCTCCATCACAGAGAACTGTGGTCGTTGCTGCAAATTATTTCAGCTGAACTTCAACTAAAACCCCATGCAAAACATATCAGCCACTCCCAAGTTCTCCATTATCCAACAGCAACTCCATCTTCTATTTCTCAGTTAAATCCAATCACCATTTTGAATCATAATTCATCGTTCACTGTTGTTGTTCTGTCCATTCCGTGAAATCCGTTGTTGCTGTCTCGAACTGCCACTATTCGAGCCACCTCCATTCTCTGACATTCGCTGCACCTTCTCCTCGGCAGAAACCATCACCACTCGCCATTACCAGCAATGCAATGAGTGACAGCATCTTCTTAGTTTCTTCTCGTTGCTGCTTCACTTCTCAATCGAGATTTGCAGTCCAAGCCAATTTCGAACCATCTCCTTTCCATACTACAGTCCAATTCAATGAAAGCTTCATCTTCTCTCCATACTCTTACGAACCTGACATCAGTCCACGCCAAGAGCCTCTCCAATATACATTTCTCTCTACTGTATCTTGGCCCTTCAATTCCTTATATCATCCCAGCAACTCAACTTCTTTGGTCCCCCGATTGCACGGCGAACTCATGTATTTCTTGATCGATAATTTCAATATAACTTCAACTTCAGGATGCATTTCGTAAATAAGCTCAACCAAAGACCATTCCAGCTCCAAAGCAGCTCAAAAACAACCACCATTGATCGACGCCAGACTCTTGTAGAACTCATCATAGCTTCTTACTCGATCTCACATCACCGTCTTCTTCCATTCTCCTATCGGTCGGCAGTGGTGACCATCTCCGTTCACTGCCAGCATTTGATTCATCCATTAAAATTAATCAACACCACTCGAGAACAAACCCATCATTCACCGTTCAGTTTACAGCCAAAACTCGTTCACATCAGGCAACTCAAGAACTATAAACAGCCACCACACCATCTTTCACTGTCTTGCACCCTTGAATATCTATTCAGTTCCCACCAACAGAAGTAAAGCGAGTTACAGAAAAGCAACGACAGCTGCTTGGAGATCTTCAAAGATGTGGTGCATAATTAGCCACGTCACCACACTCATTTCTTTCTTGGTGGCTTCACATGCATAAGAGAAGCTTGAGTGCAGAAAGGAGATTATCCCCTGGCCGAGAAATGTAACCAAGCACTAGTGGGCATAAGCTTTGTTAGCTTGACAGCCTACACTTTAACTGAGTTGTCGCTTCCTGGTGCCATGAGTCAGTTTGGTGCTTTTCGCCGCAACTGGTATTTTAGTGCCCAATTAGCTATATATCCTCAGACGATCAGATTTTCTCGCACTTTCTACAAAGGCACTAAAATTATGTCATTAGCCAGTATATCGAGTTCTAACTAATATAAATATGGGTATAAAATACAACATTTATGTGCTTATCAACATCCCACACTTATATTTTGCTAGTCCTCGAGCAAAACAAAGAATATATCCGCTACACAGCTGGATATGAAGAGATGTCTGCTAAACAGCTAGACGGATCCACTAAACAGTGGATAGAGATGTCTGTTAAACAGCAAGACAGAAAGACCCGCTAAACAGCTGATCATAGAAAATAACATACAAAAGACCCGCTACACAGCTGGTCATAACCCTAAAAATTATAATGATAAAATTTAGTTTTTTAAGACCCGCTACACAGCTGATGATTTTTTTTTTTTAATCAAAATTCCTAATGACAGTGTCATTCCCACACACTTAAACATTACATTGTCCTCAATGTAATTGAGTCATCCAATGTAGAAATTAAGATGGGAAATTCAAGAAAACAAATAAAAGATGGAGAAAAGAAAACAAATCTGATGGGTTGACTCCCATGAAGCGAAATCATATGGGTTAACTCCCATAAGGCATAATCTTAAGTATCCCGACTTGCAAGCAAAGAATCTCAAACATGGTGATAATACACCAAAGTACCTTGCAAACCATATATATAAAGTCTGAAAAGTTGAGGATCAATCCAACAAATCAGGTCAGCTGCAAATGTGAACCTGCAAACACTATAAACCTCAAAACAAACGTTTAAATCCATTCTCAATAGAAAGCAATCCTTAGTCAAGATAAGCATATGACTCTCATGGAAAACAAGCATATTATTTTCTATTTCGGAAACACGCTCTAAATCGGGTTCTAAATTTCCTGAAATACGTTAGGTCGACACATTATCTTCACTATAAATCATAGGAATCAATGCATTGACAACGTAAAAAGGAAAAAAATCATCTAACTCGGCATAATGGTTTAAACATGCATCTAGTGATTCACGTTTGTCAAAATTAGTAACTCTCAAGTCTGGTTCTAAGTCCGCGGAAATAACTTCCGTTGGTGAGTTACCTTGATCAACTATTGGAAGTCGCAATGCATTAACAATATCAATAAGCATCGGGTCATCCGAGATAAAAAAAGTGTGCTAAACAAACATATAAAGGCTCAAAATCATCGGTACAAGTTATCTGACCAATATCAATATGTTCAACATTCACATCTGCATTCATAAAATCACAAGATGGATCAGCGAAAGAGGAGCTCAATGAGGCAACAATAGCATGAATTGGCTCATCATTATCTGCAACTAGAATCTCACTATTCTAATGACTAGAAGGTACCTCATTATGAACGTCTACTGTCTCTAAGTCGTTAGACTCAACAATAGTATCTTCTGTATAAATCATCATTATCTGAATAAATGGCGTCTCTAACACAACTCTCGTCCTTTTGAATAGACAAATAATCAGTTAAATGATCATGAGTTGAGTAAGATACAATAGATTCAGATATTATATCGGTATCATAATTACTAAAATCACTTCTAGTGTCAAGTTCATTTTCACCCTCATGGTATTGGGGTTGACACTTATCCCGAATAATAACCACCCATAAGCGAAATTACGTGGATTCCAAGTTCCAAACAGAGACGATTATAAGCAAGAACTTCTTTATGTAAGTGACCCATATATGTATTCACCAAGCGTCATATGAGATGAAGTCTCCGAGGATGTGAACTTCTACGCATATATTCTCCAAGTGTCATCTTAGATGACGTCTCGAAAGCGCTCGGCATCCTCAAAGGTACAGAAATAAAATTCTAACAAACAAAATAAGTCAAAAGGAGAAAAAAAATGCTACTGATAAAAATGTTATTGCAAAAATAAAAACCCTAACTATTTACAAATCAAAATACTAATTACAATATTCCTTAGCCGCTCCCACGTGTGACTTAAAAATTGATGGGATCGGAGATACCTATATTATAATAACGCAATCACGGTGTCTAACTAGTAGACGAGAGGCAAGATGCGGATTCGAACCCACGGGATCGGTAGAAATACTCTAATCAATATCTCTAATGAACTAAACAATCAAGATATGAATTTCTGATTTTTAAAAAAAGAATAAAAACAAAGAAAATAAACTGAAATAATAAAATGAATCCAACGGAAGAATCGGTAACCAGGGTTTTATTGGTGTCCACCACTATTTCGTTGCAAATACTGAAATGAAACATAATTTTAATAAGTGTTAATTGTTCGTTCTATAACCCATCAAAGTTTTTAACGAAGCTTGGATTATCAAATAATAAGACAAATATATTTGCAAAACTATCAATTACGGACATAGGTTTTTAAAACCGGTGAAGTAACAACTTATATTTTCGATCAATCAATAAACATTATTCAAAAAATTAATCAATTAAAATCATATTGGTTTAATGCTATATAATCAATTCCAAATTAGCCTAATACCCAAAGTGGTTTCAACCCATAAAAACCCTAGTTATAAGTTTAGCAAGACATAACCATGGGTGACCATCTTCGTTCACTGCCAGCATTTGATTCATCAATTAAAATCAATCAATACCACTCGAGAAAAAACCCATCACTCACCGTTCAATTTACAGACCAAAACTCTTTCATCGGCAACTCAAGAACTATATGACCACCACACCATCTTTCTGTCTTGCACCCTTGAATATCGTTTGATTTCACCTGCGAAGTAAAGCGAGTTACGAGAAAAGCAACGAAAGTGCTTGGAGATCTTCAAAGATGTGGTGCATAATTAGCCACGTCACCGCACTCATTTCTTTCTTGGTGGCTTCATATGCATAAGAGAAGCTTGAGTGCATAAAGGAGATTATCCTGGCGAGAAATGTAACCAAGCACTAGTGGGCATAACCTTTGTTAGCTTGACATGACCTACACTTTAAGCTGAGTTATCGCTTCTTGGTGCCATGAGTCAGTTTGGTGATTTTCTGCAACTGGTATTTAGTGCCCAATTAGCTATATATCCTCAGACGATGGATTTTCTCACACTTTCTACAAAGGCACTAAAAATTTTGTCGTGCTTGATATATCGAGTTCTAAATAATATAAATATGGGTATAAAATACGGCATTCGTGTATCGTGATCAATTGTGAGCAACATAGTTTTCAAAGGGTCCGGTAAGTGCACCCCTCGTCCTTCGTTTGGTCAAAAAATATTAGGTTGCTTCAAGCTCACGACTTGCAAAACATGGCCATCATGGACGGTTATTAAACTCGGCCAATGTCTAGTGATGCGATTTCAGTATGAACAAGCTAAATATAGCTTCAAACTTGGCCAAAACATAGCGCCATTCACTTCCATAGATTTTGGAACCTTACTTAATTTTTGAGTTTGTTAACACCCCTTCCTATATATGTCTTATTAGAATTTCTATAAATTAGATTTGGTAGTTGTTGACATTCACCAAGCCCACGGGACGATTCTAGCAAAGGCATTTCCCAAATGAAGCTTCATTGTGCTCACCAACTTCCCACCTATAAGAATGAAGCTTCATAGTTCAAGGCAAACACGGCTTACGAGAATGAAGCTTCATCGTTTCGGCCCAGCTTCGGTATGCAAAACACGGCCATCATGGCAGGTTATCATGCTCGGCCAACTTGAAGCTTGCAAAGCGCAGCCATCATGGCGGTTATCGTGCTCGGCCAGCTAGCGACTTGCAAAATAGGGTCATCATGGTCGGTTATCGGACCGGCCATTTCATGCCTTGCAAAAACACGGCCATCATGGCCGTTTAACTTACTCGGCCAGCTAGCATCTTGCAAAACACGGTCATCATGGCAGGTTATCTTGCTCGGCCAGCTAGCATCTTGCAAAACACGACCATCATGGCAGGTTATCGGACTGGAACTGACTTGCGACTTGCAAAACCACGGCCATCATGCCGCAGGCCTCTCTATCTGGTCGAGTGATGAAGTCTCAGGTTATCCTGCTCGTCGACTTGCATCTTGCAAGAATGAGCTTCATCGTGCCGCCATTTCGCGACTTGCAAAACACGGCCATCATGGCTGGTTATTGGACTCGGCCAGTTTACAACTAGCAAAACATAGCCATCATGGACGGTTATTGGACCCCGTCAGCTCGCAGCTTGCAAAACGCGACCATGATGGTAGCAACATTGTACTCGAACAGGTATGGGACGAAACTTCTAGCGTCATTTGACTATTACCCGATGTATAGCTAGACATACCTAAATCGGTTGGCACGCGTTGTACAAGTGTTTTTTTTTTTCTTATTCTTCTTCTTCTTCTGCTATATAACTCTACTTGAGAATATTTCATAAATAAATTTTGTATCTCCACGATCTAATGCAAAGTTAGATGTAATAAAAAAATGGGGTTCGTAAGTAGAAAAAATTATAAACTCAACTTGATTAGGTTAATGTAATAAATAATAAATAGAGAAAAAACTTGATCGATGGTAGTTAACTAAAGTTCAAATCTGAAGCAGATTTAATGTAATATTTTTCTGGGATCATCTTTATTTACTATGATGATTTTAGATCTTTTATCGGCAATTGGTTCTAAAATTATGTTATTTGAAATGGCATAGGTTGTAAAGCTTTTCGAAGAACATAGGTGTTTGTAAATCTTGACAACTACCTTGAAATTACGAGAGACTACCCAAAATTTTTTTTGTTATTGATAACAAATTAAAGAATTCTTGGGTCATTCATTTTTATATTTACTTTGCTTTGGTATTTGGAACAAAGTTGAAGCAACTCTTCGAACAAACACAAAAAAAATACGATGATTCGGAAGAAAAAACTCATTTGAAACCCGAAAGCTTATTTTAGGGAAATTAATTAGACATAAATTGGATGTCTTATATTATTACACTAGGAAGATGAAGATGAAGATGAAGAAACGATCTTATCGTGCTGAAACTGCTTTTCACACTGAACTTTGAATCCATTTTTATTTATGACATCAGTCATTAATCTAGATTTCAGAATTCATTCTTTCATATCATGGAGGATGTTTTGTTTACCCAAACATTCTAGCATCTATCTTAAGCCGAGTGTACGAGTACCAAAGCTGATCGTATTGTTTTGGAGCAGAAATTAACCCTTTTTATGTTTAGGATTTAGTGGGTTTAGAGCAAGCTGCGGTGGTGCGACTAAGCCTAGCTAAAGATCAAAGAAAAAAACGGCTAAATTTTAGTTTAGTCGTTGTGTGATGATGGGTGGCGAGTATATTTAGTCGGCGGAGTTATAATCTTCGTTTGGTTGTGGAGCGGAGATAAATTGCGCCCGTTCAGCGTTGATAAAGATTCGCCGTGTGGGACGTTGGTAAAGATTACGCTAGAGTGCAGGGTGTTCGGGGAAGTTTCGCCAGGATAAGGAGGCGGAGGTATAATCAACGCCCCATGGGCGTAAGTAAAATCTCCGCTTTGATAACGGCGTTTGTATAATCAACGCCCCATGGAGCGAAGCGTAAAGTCTTGCTTTGTTTCCATGCGTTTGTATAATCAACGCCTCATAGGGGCGAAATACTTAACAACGCCTCATTGAGCGTTTGTATAAATTCATGACCCACACACTTTCGCTGCACGTGTGGTTTTCCACCCGTTGAACACTAAGCCTCCCGTGTTACGTTTAACCCTAATATTCTCCGTCATCGTCTTCTTCTCTTTTCTACCTCTTTCTTTCTACCCATCCCACACAACTTAGCCTCCATTGCCCAGGCATGAAGAGGAAGAAAAAAAATTCCAACACACTTACCTACCTCGATCATCAGGGTTACACAAGAGGTATGTTTATTAATCTTTTTGTTGAATAATTAATTTAGGGTTTTAGTTTGTTAAAATTAGGTTATTTGATTTTGGTAATTTGTGGGTTATGGATATTTTTTAATATGGGGGTTTAATTTGTTTAAATTATGTTTTTACACGGCTGTACTGCCAAAATTTGTGGGTTTTATTAGTATGATAAAATTTAGTTATAGAATTGTCAAAAGTTTTAAAATTTTGAGA